>CABFVZ010002397.1:0-18176 GCA_902151445.1 Timema monikensis | reverse complement strand
CATTTAAATAGTGGTTGTAAAGTGCATTTTTTTTTTAATTTTTTTTTTTTAAATTTCGGAATACAATGTTATTGTTTGTATAGTATTCAGAAAAAGTTAACAGTAGGTCATAATTGTAAACTAAAGTATGCATACAATGTGTACAATATATCTAATTGAAATAACATTTTAAAAAATGACAATTTTTCACCAACTTTGGCCATCTTTTTATGACTCATAAGTTTTTTAAGACGTTTACAATTTTTTTTAACTGTTTATCATCTAGAACAAACTGTAGTTTCCACTTTGTTTTTTCTATCTTATGTACAAACAAATTGTGGTGCACTTATTTTAAGTCCAACCTCTTTATACCAAGTATTTAAATAGTTTGTGCAAGTAGCGACTGTAAAAAACTATTTCACTGAAAAACAAAAAAGTCTATAATTTTTTAACTATAGAAAAGAAAATATATTTTTATATATATTTCTACAGTAATAAATAAACTAAATAAAAATGTCACAATTGACAGTAAATAATGATTTCCTAAGGTAACTAAGAAAAATTGTACTTTGACAGGGATCTGAGCCCTTGTCCCTTGACTTCATTTTATAAAACACCTATAATGCTAGGCCACCACCGTGGTTCGGATTCCATGTTAAACTGTAGGTCCTTCATTTCATCTCACAATCACCCTACCATTACACATTAGCGTAAGTGCGTATAACCCGAACGGGTAGTAAGACGCGGTGCTAATAATAATAATAATAATGATAATAATGATAATGATAATAAATAGTAATGATAATAAATAGTAATGATAATAAATAGTAATGATAATAAATAGTAATGATAATAAATAGTAATGATAATAAATAGTAATGATAATAAATAGTAATGATAATAAATAGTAATGATAATAAATAGTAATGATAATAAATAGTAATGATAATAAATAGTAATGATAATAAATAGTAATGATAATAAATAGTAATGATAATAAATAGTAATGATAATAAATAGTAATGATAATAAATAGTAATGATAATAAATAGTAATGATAATAAATAGTAATGATAATAAATAGTAATGATAATAAATAGTAATGATAATAAATAGTAATGATAATAAATAGTAATGATAATAAATAGTAATGATAATAAATAGTAATGATAATAAATAGTAATGATAATAAATAGTAATGATAATAAATAGTAATGATAATAAATAGTAATGATAATAAATAGTAATGATAATAAATAGTAATGATAATAAATAGTAATGATAATAAATAGTAATGATAATAAATAGTAATGATAATAAATAGTAATGATAATAAATAGTAATGATAATAAATAGTAATGATAATAAATAGTAATGATAATAAATAGTAATGATAATAAATAGTAATGATAATAAATAGTAATGATAATAAATAGTAATGATAATAAATAGTAATGATAATAAATAGTAATGATAATAAATAGTAATGATAATAAATAGTAATGATAATAAATAGTAATGATAATAAATAGTAATGATAATAAATAGTAATAATAATAAATAGTAATAGTAATAAATAGTAATAGTAATAAATAGTAATAGTAATAAATAGTAATAGTAATAAATAGTAATAGTAATAAATAGTAATAGTAATAATAATAATAATAATAATAATAATAATAATAACAAAAATAATAATAATAATAATAGTAATAATAGTAATAGTAATAGTAATAATAATAATAATAATAATAATAATAATAATAATAATAATAATAATAATAATAATATAAAACATCTAGGTTGCGGCTCAAAACTCGGCATCACTCCTTGTAGAGTACATCGGTTTCAGCTTGTCTTTTGTTGTGTAGCAAGCAAGCTGACACATTGTCTAAGTTGTCAGCGCATAGGTTCTATTTGTTTACAAGGTAATCACAACACCTTGCAATACTTTTTTTTGTCATTCACAATCCCAAACACAACGATATTAAACAAGCACAGCTTTCAATTGAGGCCATGTGATTACACTACCGGAGGTTTTCTTTAAGATATTCAAACTTTAAATTAAAGTTACCAGTTAAATTACCAGAAAGGTTTAAGTGAAAAAATATATATATTATTTGAACGACTGTTCAATGGTGACTGGTGACTGTTTGAATAATCAACAAGTACATGTGCAATGCAGCATAATTAAGATAATGATGATGCAAGGTCAACATGAAGTGCTGGTAGGTTTGTGTAACCTAAGCAGAGGTGAGGTAGAGATTCCCAAACATCACTAAGTAGAGGAACTGCATGTGCTAGAAGACAATGATGTCAATGAGGTTGACATAGGCCTAACATCACAAGGAGATGTGTGGCATTGAATTCAGGACTCACAACTTCTAGACAAGCCATTTTAAGACAGACCTATATCCAGGTATAGGGGAGTAGGGAAAAAGATGCAAATATGTGTTAAAGGAAACATCAAATGAAAAGTTGGCTTTTAAGAAAATCTAGTGCAATTATCTACTGAGCAAATGAGAGCAAGATAACCAGTTTTGAGGATTTATAGTTCCACGAGATTCGAAAAACGACTCGTGGACTTCACTGATTGTCAATATGAAAAAGAAGACAGGCATTGGCCAGCAGAAACCCTCCAATTTTAGGCACTCCCAATATTCAGTTGGCTTGGATTACCACTACCTTAGTGAAAAAAAAAGAGTAATCCATCGTCTGGGTTATTTGTACTCTCTTCTTCATTGTGTTTGATAAAGGCAACAATGCCGAAATATTATATTTGTGTTAAAATGTGTATGTGACTACTTCTACTATAGAAGACAGAAGAAAGGAAGAAGATGTCACCTTTGTGCATTGGATTCTTCCCACATTTTTCCTTTTTTCCTATGTGGGCTTTTCTTCATCAAATTTATTCTTAGTAGATTATTTTTCCGTTTTCTTTAGTTTTATCAATTTCCTTTATTATAAAATTAGTGTAAATATTAATACTTTAGGCTATGTTGTTTGTTATCTTTACAAATTAATTGTATTTTGTTGCAGTTTATGAATAGAGGTTTGAATCCTACACCTATAGGGTATTTTTTCACCCTCTTTCCATGCTAATGCAAGTGCATTTCCTCTTAAATATATTATTCATGCCTACCCTATTATATTAAAATGCCATGTATCTAAGGATGTTTGTTTTAACATACAGTTTTGTTTCAGATGAAATTGAACTGCCGCAGACGAGGAAGGGCAAGTGATTGTAGTTATGTTTTCTTTTAATAAAATAAACTTTATGGGCCATACTATTGTACTTTTTTTGTAATGACTTTATATTGTTTGAACTAGAAAATGTACAACATTCACCATTAGTAATTTAGGCCTAGAATGTTTTTTAAGTTGGTATAAATAAACATTTCTTAATCAAATGTTTGAAAATGGTATGATTTATAATTTATTTATTATTATTATTTAGCACCGCGTCTTACTACCCAGTCGGGTTATATGCTTTAAGTACTAATTACGCAAATGGATTAGGAATTGGGAAGGTTGAATTAGAGGAAGTGAACCCGCATTTGCGTGGAGGTAGAGTGAAAAACCATTTTGAACCCCCCCCCCCAGTTCACCCGNCCCCCCCCCCAGTTCACCCGACCGAGATTCGAACCTCGATCTCCCCGTCCTCAGCAGTCGAGCTAAACACGACAAGCGCGTTAGCCAACTACGCCACCGAGGCGGGTGATTTATAATTAATTTTACAATTTGTGTAGAGTGACTAGTATATGAGCTAAATCTGTAGGAAACATTCAAATTAAGATGAATCTAGTAGGTAAGCCTATTGCACAATTAAATAATTACCTATACTAAGTTACCCACTTTTATTTATAAGATGAAATTCAGTGTTTCAACATCATATCAAAAAACCTGTAAAAATACACATAATGCGATAGCAACTAAAACATTGATAAACATTTTATTTTTTATTCACATAAATAAAAAAATAAAAACCTATGTTAATTGGATGTTGCTTTTTGGTTTGCAAGGCACTGGGAACATTGTGGTAAATAACATTTGGGCTCGGGCTTAATTTATGGCGTATGGTATTTAATAAGATGAGAAATTATGGAATATATATTTATATATCGACCACAAGAAACAATTTAAAACTTCACACGTTGTTTAAATTATTGCTCAGCCTTAACCTAACACTTTAAAACAACTGTTTTGAAAATCTATGATGCAAATACAAATAAAAATCCCACTTGAAAATTACTAAACTCTAAAACACAGTAAAATAAACCCTTACCTAGCTAAATTGGATAATATAAAAACTTAAATAAACAATCAAATATATAAAAATCAAAAGTAAGTAATGAACGCCATTAAAGTCGAGAAGTTAACGAGGGGGTAGATAGTCTCATAAATAAGCGACAAATTTTGCGACGATGCAGTCGTGTCATCAACTAGCCGACCGGACAGACCAGACTAACATATGTCGGGATGCTCACAAGATCGTCCCGACGCAACGTCGTCAACTAGTTCCCATCTGGTCAGAATAGCCCTGTAGGTTTATTCTTGCCAGATCAAAAGAATGATATATTAATGTTCAACTTTAAATAAAAACAATTTTTTAATTGTAGAGGAAGAAACATATTTATATGTCCAAATAATGTTAATATTTTAGACACTAAGTAGGGTAGGACAGTTAGGTTTTTAATCTGTTTGTATTTAATCCCAATAATGTTGATTGTCAAAATAAATATTATTTTCTTTTGAAAATCCCGGTTTAAGAATATATTGATACAAGTGGTTCAACTACCCACTTTGTTGAATTAACAAACAATATCAAACGTCAAACAGAACAGAGACATTCAAATACAATTGAACTATTTGTGTTGTCAGTGTATTGATTGTTTATTATTTTTTTGAAGGTAAACAAACCTTGTACTAAAACAAAAACAGAGCAATTTCCTTTAAGCTCAAGCATTACCAAAATAATACTTAATAGTTTATCAGATGATGATTGAACAAATTCGTAATGTAAACATTCATAGCAAAATAAATGGTGACCAATTGTAACAAAGACATGTACTATGTATTGATTGTATTTTGTACTTAATAATGTTTGATCCTGTTTCTTTGAAATGTGTTCAGAAACTTAACTATATGGGAAGGTAATGTTGTAGCTTAGATCCTTAGGTAATCTAGACCATGCAAGGATGATGTAAACCTGAGAACTTATACTGTAAATTGTTCTGAATCAGCAGTTAGGTGTATCGGGTTATGTTTTCAAAAACAGAGTATTGGCAATGTGCCCACATCACTCGCGGACCCCTTTTATCATTTGTACCTACACCCATTGACAGCGGCGAGGTTAAATAGGGGACCGCAAACCAGACTTGGGTGCAGTAAGTCATTGGCGTTATTTTGGGGTTTGGGCTGAGAGAGAGAAATCGAGGGATTGGGTTTCTGCACATTTATTCAAACCTTAACATGAGCCCGAGGTTGGTCCCTGGTATACAATTAAATGTTGAACTGAGATGTCATCTCCGCACACGCATGGACATACAATTCAAAACATCAAATAATGAGCGTCCCGCGTATACCCAGTCATGCCCAGGGTCAAGAAAATTCCCTCCATATGATAATAAGTTCACACTCAAGAAATAACAACTCATGAACCAACTAAATGTGCATTAGCGGCCTCGTGCGACCACCCATACAATGGACGACCCAGCGTGCACTAACCAAGTACAAAACCAGAGTGAGTCAACAAGCCTTGGCTTGTCGAGACCGTGCAGAGCCAATTGTGCATGAGGAACCAATGACCAGTGCTGTGCACACACACCAAAAGAAAAGAGACATGAAACTCGGCTCAGCAAAACCAGTAAATTAGGGGAAACACCTCTCCTTTTTTGGTATATAAGCGTGAGTCTTTAAACTTTCCCAAGAAATGGGGCCCGGTAAGGACGACAATTGTTAAGGAGCCACTTCGAAGTACTTTAGGTACTCAGCTACCAAGTACAGCAACTTGTGGGGAGAATATCCTACAGTTTGAGTTCATGTTCAGTACAAAGGAGTAGGGCCCAAACCATCTTGAAGGTCTGAGTTAGAAAACTACCACGCAATGCCAGGCAGCCGTGTATTCGAGATCAGTTAGAGTTTTAACACCAAAGATAGGTCAGGGTGGGAACTGCTGAGTAGGTACCTTGAAAGAATGAGGCCCTTTTTCTAAACTCTTTAAAATTGTTCTAAGCACTACATCACATTTATAAACTCATCTAGTAATTAATCTATTTTAATAAACAAGATCAAAGCTAACCCCACAATTATTTGTCGCTGCCTGCCCATCCCACTAAGCCATCCTGACATGTCAGTAAAAAGAGTTAGGGGAGTAGCAACACAAATCACACATATTAGTTAGTAATATCTCTAGTTTACTGGGAAAATAGCATTAACTAAACTGTATCTCTTGAAACATGAAAGTAATCTAATTTAAGTGGTGCTCGTAGTATTAAATCAAATTGGATTTCTATTTGGCTCGGATTTTATTATTGTAACTTCCTTTGTGGTGAGAGTTTCTCAACCACCCTGATGAGTTCTGATAGAATGAAAGCTAGGTCGCAGGATTGGGCAGTAACGATCGATTTTCTTCAAGAGGCAGCCATTACCTCTTTGTGCAATGGCAGTAATGTAAAATGTGAACTGTGTTATTTTCATTATAAAACCCAGATTGTATTAGTTCCTTTTATATGTTTATATCCATCGTTTATGTACCTTCTTACAAATATAAAACAATATTAAGATTTGAAACTTAAATTCAGATTCAAAATTCTGAAGGCTTTTAAAGGATTATTTCAAATAAATTGGGGTAAGGAATCTAACCAAAGTACTTTAGAACCAATAAAATAGATAAGTCTACCTGAGCCAGAAGTCCAAAGAACTTTTCATAGGTCCTTTGTTCTGCACAGCAATCCAAAAACATGTGACACATCTCCATCTCTTGACCAGGCTTAAGTTCCATCCTCATAAGCTTGTGTGCACACTCCTCAAAATCCAAGCTCGAATGGATCGTCAAGTAGATGGTTCTCCTCAGAGCCACTAGGTTTGTCTCTGTGTTGTCCAATATGGTTGTGTCTGCAGCTTCCTCTGTAAAGCCAAGGAAGGACCACTTTTTTAAAAAAAATATGTCTTTTATTGTCTTAAATCTTAATGAACATATTAGGATTAAAGTAAACAATAATAAAAACACTAAAGATAACCACATCTATGTATCTAGAAAATTTTTAATCAAAGAAAGGTGTGAGCAAACCCAAATTGTGTGTTTAACTTCTATAGTGCCAAAATTTCTAACTATAAAATGCCTTGTGGTTGTTTTTTTTTAAAATAATTTAAGGATACCGGTAATTTATATATCTGTTTTTTAAGATTTTGAATTTTTTTAAGGCTTTAACTATTTTTACCAAAATTTGTATCTAAAATGTGTTTCATATTAATAGCAAAATAATGTTTGTGTTTCTGAAGAAAAAAAATTTTAAGGGTGGTTTATTGATAGCCAAATTATAAAAATTTTGTTCCAAACTATAATGGATTATATATAAGCCAGTGTGAACTATTTTGTCATCTCATTTATTTTAAAAAGAGCCTTGCACATTTGAAAACACTAAGGGGTTCATGAAACTATTTGAGATATATATCTTATTTAAAACTATCATTCAATAAATCATTTTTGATGTATTTTATTTATTTTAGAAGCAAGTTATTATAATATGTATATGTATGAATCAAAAACTTAATACCTCTGGTTTAGTGTGTAAAAAAAAGTTATGCAGTGATGCATTGGAGAGGCAGGGAGTGACAATATCTACTTATCATACAATACCAATCAGCATCTTTACAATATAGCTTGACAATTTAAGTACTGACCTGAGTGGATTTAAAACCAAATGTTTTGTGTTAAAGACACATTATTTGAAGATTTATCACATAGTTAGCTATTTCCAGGATTAAAAAAAAGTTTTTTCTAATATTATGGCATTTTTAATTTCTAATCCTAGCTTAACATTTGGTTGTAGCTACCAAATTTTTTTTTAATAATGATTTTATTCATGCTAATCTCTTTTGTCCGATAAAATAGAGATTACGGATTAAGTTGTGCTTTTCAAGCCCTAGCTAAGTAATTATTGAATTAAAAATATTATACTTTGTTTATGAGGTGAAAGATTCAACCATTGAATCCAGTAAAACAACAAATCCTCGAATCTCGAATACTTGTCAGGATTCGGCGGATTCGAAGATTCAAGTGGCCCATCTCTACTTAGAATATATGTTGAAATTATAACATGCATAAATCGTATGTATAAAAGGGATTTTTACCCAGAATTTACGATACTTTAAAGTTTTTTTAGACACTTTCTATTTAAAAAATATGTTTGTTACTCACCTTTTCCACTTTCGTCTTCATCACTTCCACTTTCTGAGCCAGATTCGTCCCCAGAGCTTCCACTGCCCTCGTCCAATATCTCCTTCCTCAGCGCTAAATACCTGGCTTCAGTAGCCTCATACTCAGCATCAAATTTGAACACATCTGTAATCAAATAGCATACAAATACGTGTATAAAAGAAAAATAATTAGGGCTTTGCAGCATCTCAAACTTTGGGAAAATGGACGTTCCTGAAACTCAGGGGGGGGAAAAATCACTTCCTGGATTTGTCGGAGAGAAAAATAATATTCATATATGTTACAATTAAGGACTTTTTATAACATTCAAATTCTTATTTTGTGTTTAGTAGCAACGTTATTGAATTACTAGATTTAAAATCATCTTAGCTTTCACTTAGCAAATGAGTATCCTAAATCAGCTGCTCCAGTGGCCACATGGTATTAGGTGCTACTCTCCTAGTAGACTAGACTCCTAATGATGGGTATATCAAGGTTAGAATTTTGGTCTGGTGTATTGAAGGTGTTTTAAAAAAAAAACCATTCTCCCTCCAATCAAATGCAGGTATACTTCTAAATTTAACCTTCCTAATCCCTAAGACTATTAATGTAATTAGTACATAAGCGTATAACTCAAACAGTTAGTATCACAATAATTGATATTATATGCTAAAAATCTTGATACCACTCTTCAGTATTCAACAAGAATGACTCCTCAAAAGGGTGATTTCGAGAAGTAGTGGAGGAAGGAAAAAACAATAACAATTTATACAATAATGCAATGATACGAACACACCCCTTGTAAATGATCAAAGTGTGACACTCAAGTTTGTTGTATGCTACATTCCGAGGGAAGAGATATAAAGGTTTATTTTATTGTTCTTATGCGCAACTATGTATCTGGTGCATAAAACTGCTAATGTTTGAAGATGGTTAAGTATCATATCAAACATGGCTGATGAAACATTTAATATTGTACAAATACCAATTAAGTCCTTAATATATTAAAATATATAACTATCACTCATGTTGTTTACATTCTGCTAAGGCTAAATTATATTTAAAGTTGGCTCTTAGATTGGATATTAGTTACAGGTTAAGATAAATAACCATTATACTTAAAGTTCAATAACTATAATCATGAAATAAGGTAGCTAAAAACTTGATTACATTTATCTGAATGATAAAATTTGTTTAGTAGTCTTGCACTCAAATTATCATTTAGGTTTTAGGTCCGTAAGTATTATTATATTAGCCTACATCAACATATATGATTATAAAGAAACAAGTCTCAAGTTTTGAGCTTATTTTTGCTGTTCAAACACATTTATTTTATTTAACTAAAAATATATAAATGTATCTCATATAGTCATACAAATTAACAATGTGAAAATGCCACATTGCCGTGTGTGTGTGTGCGCACTTGTGTGTGTGCTTGTGTATGTGTGTGTGTTAGAGATGGTGTAGTGCCATAAGTAGCACTAGCAAAGGTTAGAAGTGATCCGGTTGGGTACCACCCAGGACTCCGGTGCAAGGAGAGAGTGTAGTGAAACAATAGAATGTCACCTTCTCAGACATCCAGTCATAACCCCGAATTTAATTTTATGTTGATCATGACTATTTAATGACTAATTACTAATAAAACCCATACTAGAAACCAATCAGACTTACAATCATTGATCAAGTGACCTTCCCCAACAACCCTCATCCCAGCCATCCAGACAAAATAATAGATAAGGGGGTTCCCAAGGTTAAACCAAAGGGGGGTTACACTAACAATATTTAAAAATTCACATTAACTATGCCTTAATACTTTGACGAGGAATGTTTTTTACAACAAGATCGACCATGTTGAGCATAATGAACTTAATAAACAAATAAACTAGGCTCTTCTTACAATAGAGTAAGATTGAAGGTTTGATTATTTCATTGTAGTGGCTATTTTTTCTCAAAGGTGTATCTTTAATAACAAAGTGTAAAACTATATATTTTAAAATAACCATGTCAAAGTTAAGATTTTAAGAGCCTCATACATTTCAAAGATTAAAAATTACTTTGAAGCATATCAGATTTATATTATAAGCCATTCTCAAAGGTGAAATAAGTTAAGTTGTCTTCAGTGAAAATTGCTAGTCACCTTGTTAAGATATATAAATTTTAAACACCCCACACAACACAATCTAGCTTAAGACAGTCTTCATCATAGTAGCACCCGAAATTAAAGAACATCCTAGAATGGAATAAGGTCACCCTAAACCTATAGTGGGCCTCCACCAGAACATAAGGAGATGTGACATCACAAACACATTTTAAAACTGGTGGCTCGTGATCAAAACCATAGGTGGTACACAAATCCAAATATTCTAAACTATGGTATGAACACTTTTTAAATAGGCCCTACCTATTTAATCTATGTCTACATAAACATTAACTTATCCTAACATTTTACATTATTACATATTATAATTTACTTTTATATAGTTGGTATGTCAATTAACTAATAAAATAAATCAAGTACAAAATTAATAAACGGAAAACTGTAGAGCCAAATCTAAATAACTGTTCATGTTTAACAACAATGTTCCATGCTTCTTATTCTCTCACTAAATGATTTAAATTAGTCATGCCTAAATTTGTCTAAGACAAGTCCCCGCCAAAGCCTAGACATGGAAAGCAGAACAGTGTATTTTTCACATTACAGCCACATTGCCAATCATGTTTTTTTTTAAGTTTCTGCATAGAACTTTATAGTAACTTCACGACTTATAGTTCTTGTCAGTTTTTCTGTAACATTAGTTCTACCTGCCCCAAATAAGCCAATACTCATAGACATCCTACAATTCCATAGATTTACAAAACTTACTATGCCTAAAATATGTGTTTTACTCACTCATTGTATTATCTGGATTAGTACAAGTCCCATGACCAACCTGTTCACACTGAAGTTAATGATGAAGAGAAGACAGTTAAGTGATGAACGATTGTTCAACAAGATATTTTAATAGGAGGATCCAGAAATGCGATGATTGGCCCTGCCGGCCGACAGACGGACCACTCACAATCTTGAAATGCCTACCTGTCAGGTGTCTAGTCTATGTGACTTGGTGAACGTTCCATGTTTTAACGGCCGACTCACCAGGTGCCCGGCCTACGTGACCTGGGAACGTGCCAAGTTTTAACTGCGACTAGCCTGATGTCCGGCCTACGAGACTTGAGCGAGTGCCAAGTTTTAACTGCAAACTCACCAGGTGTCCGACCTACGTGATCTGAACGCATGCTAAGTTTTGGCAGCTGCTAACAAGAGAGTCATTCTGTTAGCACGTGTTCACAACATGGCGTATTTTTAATATTAAAATCTCCCACCTTTTTATCCATCAACTAGACCTATATTATATAGCTAGCGCTCTGACACTTCCACGAGAAGTCCTGGTCTGGACTTGGACATAACCGCTCCAGGATGGCAATATATAAACTCTATATATTTTAATAAATATTAAATATGTAAACGACCTTCAATGGGTTTGAGTGTTTGAACACTTTAATTATGTGATTATAATCGTTCAGTGTAGACATTGGTAATTTCTCACTAGAAGATTTAATTTTTGAAAATAAATTTTGTTTTATGGAACACTTAATGTTTCCTTTTGTCGCCTTTTTGATTCTTTTTTTAACTCGGAATATTTAGTTTATATATAAATTGGAGTTGCACTTGTGGTTACCAATAATGGTTTGAACTTTAAAATTTGATAATGTTTCATTTATAGGTAATATTTTGTAGACGTATTTTCCTTAAATAAATTACTAAAGTAATTAATTTTTGTTGGTGTATAAGTTAAAACTTTACTGATTTGTTTAGTGATAAATTTACAAGTATAGTAATATTACTTTGTTTTATATTATAATGTTAAATATTAACTAGTCGAAATCTTCTCAATTACTTCAGAGGTGGTGGAAATAAATCCCACAGAAATTTGAGTTATGTCAGGTAGTGAAACAAAAATTTGTGTAATTTATACATATCAGAATTGATATTTAAATTTAAATTTGTTTAGTATGAATTCACATTGGTGATTCAGGCACATAGTTAACCATTTAAAAGAGGCTCCTTAAGCTCTTTATTATTATAGTAAGGATACAAAAGTTTAATGGTTTAAGCTATTTGTTTGGTCAGAATTCACAATGGTGATTCAGGCGCTTTGTTAACTGTTTCAGAGAGGCTCTTTATTATTTTATTAATGATTTTGTTTATTATTGGGTCTCTTCCAGACTAATTCATATAATTTACCTTGAGATTGTGATATATATTTTCAAATGTACTGCACAAGTGCAGTCTCTGCCGTATTTATTTGTTTTTTTAACACTCTTCAGTTTGCCTTGGGAGGCCATGTATTAATTATTTACCTCTGTTGATTTACCTTGAATAAATAATTCAATATTTTCTTAAACTTGAAATTGTTGCTATTTTTTGTTATATTAATGTCCTTATAGTTTCCGTCCACCCTATTTAGGCTATTGTGGCCTTTAGGTATTAGAAGTGGAGGTGGAGAATGGTACATTTCTATGATAATACTTGTTGTCGGTCACAAAGTTTTTTGGTTTCTAGCTTTTATCTTTGAGTACACAAACTATTTTTTTTTTTGCAAAACATTTTGCACAGAATTCATGTTGATGTAAAAACATCATGTTAACAATGATTATGAAATCAAAAACAACCATCTAAGCCCTACATAAACTCGAGTTTATAACTAATTAGTTTTGTGAGAACTAAGAAAGAATAATTGCACTTTAAAAATTATTAAAACTTGGTACAAACACTTTGGTTATACTCATAATTCCAAAACAAAACTATGAGTTCACTATAAGTTTTTCACTAGGCCCCATGTTAAGGGGATGCTTTAAAACTTGCTAGTTAGGTCAACAACCTCTCTTTTTCCCAATGTGCATGCTCAGATGGTTATATGCACATACAACTTAGTAGAAACATAAGGGCAGCGGTGGCAGCCAAGATTACAAGTTTAAGATTAAAGAGAATGATATGCGCAATAGCATAGCCAATTTAAAGCAATTCAATCTAAATAAATATATTGATTCTTTGTGATGTGTTATTATTTAATTTAAATTAAATTAAATACTAACTTATTTTGTGTGAAATTAAAAGCGTCTGAAATTAAAAGCACTGATTTTAAGAGTGTCAGATTATTACTAGCATATAAATACTTTTGTCCTGAAGTAGGCTACTTATGAGTGTGAAAGAAGAAAAAAACATCAAAAGAGGCAAATGATGTATAAACTTTTAAAAGTAGTGAATGCAAGTGAGTACTAACTGAGAATGTCATCAGGATCAGTGGCTTCATCAAGTGTGATGAGATGTGTGAACTGGTCTGCTTCCTCAACAAGATCCAGATCCTCTGTGATCGCCTCATGGTCACGAAACAAATCCTTTCGCATTTGAAAGATCACTTCTATCATATACTGGACCTGTTGCAACACACACAATTTACTTTAACAAATTGTGTGCTTCATTAATATGAAGAAAGGCCGGGAAACTAACTACACCATCATTTAATGGAAAAATACATATTGTTAGAAACAATCATAAGAGCAAATGAAAAGAATTGAGCTCTGGCCTTTAGGATTTAATCTAGATATATTGTTTTAATCTCTTGGTCAATCTACCAACCAGAAAGACCCTGATCACATTAATGGAGAGAAACTCCAAATGAAGCATATATATATCCCAAATTAAAAATGTCAATGTATTTAATAAGTTCTGTTCTATTCACCTTTGATACAAACTTGACACATTCTTTCAAATTATGAAAACCTTCTGTGCTGGCGGCCGGGGTTCAATCCTCGGTCCTGGCACAGATTTACCTGATTTCCAAACCCTTCCTTCACCTCTGACAGGACATCTTGTGAATGTGGGGAATGCCAGGCCGCCACCGTGGTTCGGATTCCACGTTAAACTGTAGGTCCTTCATTTCATCTCACAATCACCCTATCATTACACATTAGCGTAAGTGCGTACAACCCGAACGGGTAGTAAGACGCGGTGCTAATAATAATAATAATAATAATAATAATAATAATAATAATAATAATAATTCAAAGCCAAGTTAAACTAAGACATTATGATAATTGTAAGTAGTCATGTGACACAGAATAAGATGGTAGATGGTCACTAAAATATTTAATGGTTGCCTCTATTAATTTTAATAAACGTGATAGTTAAAGTATTATTTTTAAAACTAGTACTACTAGTCTCACGAAAAGTTATCTATTGAGTTTGAAAAAAGAAATGTGGTGAATTTTAGAATGGTTGAAAGTGGGCAAAGTAGGTGACAACTTCTCTTTTTAAAAGATTATAATTGAATATGTCCTAATCCAGAATTTAGCTATGACAACATTTAAGTAACTTCTCAAACCATTATTTTTTTAATTTGATGGTTATAGAAGAAGCACTGTAAAGAATGATATTTATGATAGGTAGTCAAGCCAATATAAAGATAAAAGCATCTCCTAATTCAGACACAGTTTGTGAGATATTGTATTGGATCATTACACTTGAAATAAGCGAAAAGTTTAACCAACCTAATAATAATTAAGCTATTATAATATACCATTGTAATCACATGGCCTAGAATTGAGAGGTGTGATTGTTTAATATAGTTATGCTCTGGATTGTGAATGACAAAATGAGTATTGCAAGTTGTTGTGATTAGCTTGTAATAAAATAGAACCTATGCGCTGACAACATAAACAGAGTCAGCATTCCTTATGGTAAGCCCGACAAGGAGCCAGATTAAATAGTAGTGTATCCCAACTAACTAGGCTGACTAATTAAGATAGAGTCTAGGGGGTCAATCTGCATGTTTTAGCGGCTGCATGGGTTAGGATGCCGGTTCATCAGTATTTGTATCGGACGGCTACTGGGGTTCATATACCGTGCAGGATCACCTAGAAGTCACTCAGGCCATTGGTTATTTCTTGCAATAATTTGTTCTGCCACAAACTTCCAAATAGTATTTTAAGTTCTTTCATATATTTTAATATTTCACATCAATATGACATTTGTAATAGACATAGTAGTACAAATAAAAACCACAAAAACCTAAGTCAACCAGAAATTACAAATCCACACTATTATATATCCTCTCACCACCCCTATCCTCGGCCACAACATATCCTACAACCACAGGCCCACATTAAAAAGAAATGCCAGGCCTCCACCGTGGTTCGGATCCCACGTTAAACTTTAGGTCCTCCATTTCATCTCACAATCACCCTACCATTACACATTAGCGTAAGTGTGTACAACCCAAACGGGTAGTAAGATGCAGTGTTGTTATTGTTATTGTTATTGTTGTTATTGTTGTTATTGTTGTTATTGTTGTTATTGTTGTTATTGTTATTGTTATTGTTGTTATTGTTGTTATTGTTGTTGTTGTTATTGTTATTATTATTGTTATTATTATTATTATTATTATTATTATTATTATTATTATTATTAAAAAGGAGTGATTGATGTAATGTGTTTCATTCAAATTCACCCTAATGGGCAGTAGAATCATACAAAAAAAGTTAGACAAATAGATGGTGAAACTTCCACACTTTGGCTCATCCTTGAAGCATTCCAATTCACATAAAATAACACTCAAGCATTATAAATAAACAAGTTTGGGATGTGATACATTTATAAAAAGGTGGATCAGAGATGATGATGTAGTCGAAAGATAAAGAAATAAAGAGAATGGTCACCCATGCCCATGGAAGAGCTAGCTTAACTTGTGATACTTAAACCAATGAAGTTGACCGTTACTGTGTGTGACCTCTAAAGAACTCAATCTCGGGACCCTGGGCTCAACATATGCCCTCTAAGTAAAAGTGCTCTGGTGACCCAAAGATGTTGTCTGATATGATACGGTGTCGGACAGAGTGACCACCTATAATATCGATGGAAATGTGACAGCCCCTTTGCCAAAAAGTAAAGGTATTTTATACCATGCTATGGCCCCTTTTCTAGCCAACTAGTTAAATTATCATTATAAATTGTCAGTGCTCTTCTGTAACCTTTTTAAAATGTTACTTCATACATGCTAAGCCAGCAATTTTAGCACGTGTCCACTCAAGTTATGTAAATCAAAACAAACATTCAAACATTGTTCAGTGGTTATGACAATAGTATATTAATTCCAACTATTGTTAGTTTAACAAAGTGTGTACCCTTTTATCCAGCTGCCCCTCATGCAGAATGTTGCGCAGCATTTCAAAGATGGCATTTATACCATTTTTGGACACTTCCGTCAATTTCATCCCACACTCCTTCAAGAAAGCTATGGCCACTTCCACCGAGTCATCAGTTGGTGACTCAACAAGTAGAGTCAAGATCTCCAATGCTATGATCTCATGGGCCTGAAACACATTCCAATCAGAGTGATGCACTCAATATTGGCAAGAATACTAAACTACTTGTACCTAACTTATGAGTAGTGATTTAATGTTATTTTAATGAAAAAATTTTGCTTTAAAAATGTCAACACCCTACAAAGAAAATATATGACTTTCATTTAATATATCTTACAATGACTAATTTATGTTGCTTGAAAATCTTGTCCAGGCTAAATAGTTTATAAACCATGTAAAACCAAATAAGATAAGAAAATAATAGTTATTTAAACATTTCAAAAACATCCAGGCCTATTCAGAAGTTGTTTTATTAATATTTATTATCATAATTATGTGTAAAATATTAAACATTTTTTGCTGGTGAACAGTAATTAAAATTTGTTTTTATAAAATCACCCAAAATATGCACTATATTAAAATGGTTTAGATATGCCTTAAAACTGAAAAAGACTTATCTATGGAGGTATAGACAAAATATAAAAGTTTGTTGTAATAAGAAAAATCAATACATGTTATGTCCAATTTAGCCTTAGTTTCAAGTTGAGAATAAAAACAATATGTAAAAAACATCCTCAGTGTGTCCAGCCAAACTATATTTTAAAATTCCCATACAGATTAAAAGTGTTGTGATAAATATTGTTTTTTAATATCTTCTGCATATAACATACTCAAATTCTCTCGTATGTGCATAGCCATGACTCTACTTTGGCTAAAGACATGTGGTAGAGAGATGGAAAGATGACACATATATCACATATTGACTTTTCCCTGACCAAACAAATTTCCAGTTTTCCAGGTCACTGGACACCTTGATCTTAGCCCTATTTATGAGTAGCTCCTACCTAACACTCCCCTATGCATAATCCCAATCTGGCAATGGGGCAATTCTATCAAAGTTTCTGAATCCACTATAGGGTGGCTACTCAAACTCCATAATAAAATTCTAGCGTTCCCGGGTTTCTTGGTAAAAATTAATATTTCCTGATTTATTAAAAGGTTTTTCCTACAGTTGTGAGACTTGAACAAATAATTCTGAATGAAAAAATGTATAAAAGATGTGTTTAAAAAGCCACCAAATTTTAGTGTGGAGTGAACTCTCCCTAAACAGACAAACACCTTTGAATAAAGGATTTTTCTTTAAAAAGGACAACTTAAATTTTCCCAGCAAAATAACATGGGCTCTTACAGTGAAACAACCTCCCAATAATGGACTTTCTCAATAACGAAAACGAACACTTCTAGAGACAAATATTTAAGCATAGCAATCTTTAAACAAAGTACAAAAGTTGAAATCATCCGTTCATATTCGCTATTTTACTGTGGAAATGTCAGGAATGACATGTTTCGTGTGAAGTGTGAGTAGTCCTCTTGT
>CABFVZ010002396.1:86100-120956 GCA_902151445.1 Timema monikensis | reverse complement strand
CTGAGAGAGGTCTAGTTCAAACTGAATATGGCCTGAGAGAGGTCTAGTTCAAACTGAATATGGCCTGAGAGAGGTCTAGTTCAAACTGTTTAAGGTCTGAGAGAAGAGGTTCAAAGAACTTTTAGCCATCGCATTGGAATGAGGATTTCATTTATTATGTTTAGCGATATTTTATCGGTAAAATATATTAACTCTTAATTTCTTGACATTAACAGTAAATACTTGTTTGTATATCTCATTAAGATGGCCGTCTTAGTCCGTGGGAAAGTATCAATTTTTGTAAGGCCACGTGTTTTAAAATACAATGGTCTGTGTATTTTTCTGGAACTACTACTCTGTTTTGTTTATGCTCATACTCCATATTCGCCCAACCCCCTTACATTCCTGCCACCCAAAGCTGTTTTCTGCTAACCCCACTCCCCCTTTCTACTATGAACCTCAATCTAACAGTTACAATCGTCATGTTTTATCATTATGTAGAGAATAACACTTATCTTTCTGCTGAATTTAGTTTTATACCACACTGGGAAGTAGTTGTTATAATTATTTTTGAAGATGTTCACCTCCTTTCCCCCTCGTTCCCCCATCTTCATGACTTCAACTTTGAAATATCATATTTTAAGAGATATCTGAAGTAGTGTTTATCTGCATGCCATATTTTAATGCTCTACCTAATATAAGGTTATTTGTATATTTATAGCTCCAATTTCCCTTAATCTATTTTGAAATTCTCCATATTTAGACTTGTATGGCTGTACAGTGTACACATTTATCCTTCTGTCTGCTTGTTTTTCAACATTCACTTTTTAAATATACGGAATATGTTGATTCTTATTCGTTTTGGAAATATTTTAGGGAGGAATTTTGCCAAAAAATGGGTGTTTGGAGCAGTTCTTAAAAAATCCTGACAAAATTCAATATTCTACCTACTCGCTTCGGTGGCCGCATGGTCTAAGGCGCAAACGGTCAGCGATGAGATGGATGAGGGCCTGTTTATTCTTCTCATTTGAGAGGAAATCTTGCATTTTCCCAAAAAATTGAATTCCTTCTCTTATGTTGACATTGTTTGAAACATTGATTATTCGATATAATGTGTATTGTCATTTGTACTTGATTGTCCATCGTATCCAACAAACAAAACAGTGGCTTTTCATAGCGATTTGATGTGAAACACGAGTAGTTATCAGCAATTGAACTGTAGGTACCTCCTTCCTTCTATTTCAACCGATGTAGAAGTGATCCTCTATCACGTACGTAGAGATCAGTCTTTGGAATGTGCAGCAGCATCAGATGACTTGACATAATTTCGTATGGCCCCTGAAGTTGCGCTTTCTCAGGCTTTCGTAAAATATGCTTTGCTTAAAACAATGATAGCGGGTACAGTGAAAGCTCAAACTTGATCACATCATCTAGACATAGCTTTCCTGACTATGATACAACTAGAGACCTCTGAACAACAGTGCTGGATCAATGGTCTGGTCCATACTGACCTTGATACCTCGAGTGGATGCTAATGTCTTGAATTTATTCTTACGTTTATATGAATATTCAAAAACATGTTGTCCTTACATTTCTTTAACTATGATATTGCCTACATTTAAAATATCTTGAACATTTACACTCATATTAGCACTTATCCCTGTGATAATGTTTTGTAAAGTCATCTCCTCTGAGGGTGGAAAATATTGTTCAAGTTTCGGGGCAAGTTTGTCAAGAACTTCCTGTCCCTCTCCATTCATGGGGGTAGTCACTTCGTTGTGTTGTTCACTTGTTGTGTGCGCTTTATTGGTGAAGTCTTGAAGCAAGTCAGATCTAAGGTCAGACCAGTAGTGATTGCTACTTCTAATGACACGGAATCCATTCTGGAATCTATGGTACACTTCCGGATGTTGAGTATCTAATAACATCATGTTCTGTAAATAGAGATAGGCAGATTTTAGATAATTTGCGTGCGTATTAGCAGCAAATATAGGTAAGCACTCAGATATAGCGGGAAGATGCATGTCCCACAACCCTGTTCGATTGCTTGGACCTTAACTGCTTGCTTTCGTGATTCCATCAGCACTTCCGGCGTCAGTTCCTAATGTAGCAATAAAGAGGTAGTATATGCAAAAATCCTACCTTCATATTTTTTTTTTAGTAGTACCTCAATTATTCATCTTGCGTTGACAACGACGTCCTTTGTTGATCCCAGATCTCATCTAGACTTTTGCTTTCATCATATTCGCTGCAGTGTACGCAGCCGAAATTTTGATCAACTTTGAATCGCGTGTGAGTACCCTTTTTCAAACTGTCTCGGTAAGCTTAAGAATTGCTTCATGTCAACCGGTAAGATATTTTACCCTATAGTAGGAAATATAATGCTCTTTACAAGCTTAGTATATCTTGTTCACACCAGAATTTCCTCGTTTCAAACGTTTTACCAACTTAGTAACTGGTCCGCAATTTTGCTAATCAGATATATAAGACTCGAACTGTAGTTTTTTGATTATTTACATGAACAGACCACTTTCCTTTCTCATGACTTGTAATGAATCTTGTTTATATACTCATGTAAATTATCAAGTCTTGATTGCTGGTATAAGCTCGCGAAACAGTCAGATTAACTACCCATTCATAAAGAGGATAGAGTTATTTTATATACCTGTTACTTACCGTTGTGTTGTAAGTGGACCTAAGAATTGCGGTAAAACTTAACGCAAGATTGATCTTTCCAAAAAATCAATGGGTTACGATTCAAGGATCATATATTTACGCTAAATCTTTGTATTAGCCCAAGTATTAATGATTTCTCAAGTCCCTTCACTCTTCGAAGTTATGGATCATATTACTAACTCAGATAAAAAAAGAGATCGTTCCACCGACATAATTGAAGCTCATTTAGATATTAATTTTCAATTATGTCACTTGGGATGAACAATAAAATACAAAGATATATTTAAGCATGAGTAGAATAGGTACCTACATAAACTATTTTTCCAGGTCAAACATACGCCAAGTTTTCTAAAGAAATGCTGAGATACAAGACTTATTTTCTCATTCTTTTCAGAAAAGACTATATTAACTTTAAACAAGTCCATAATGATATTTTGAATACTGAAATGACGTTCCAAAAATATTGAAAGGTGTGTTCGTTAAGCTTGAACGTAAGATAATATGGCACTAAACTGGCGAGGAAATAATATTACGATACAGGTCTGAAGATAATAATACACCCTGTTACTCCTTTAGCGTGGAAGGATGCCACTAACAAGTCTGCATTGATATCAAGAAAGACAACCGTAGTAGCGATCAAACAGATACTCGTTTTCAACGTTGCCAAGTATATGATCAAAGGGTGAATAGATTCCATAGATATTACAATAGGGAAAGATTAAGCTAAGTATGCGTACATTGAAAATAACAGTAGGCAATTGATGAAGGAGGTACTGTAGTCGCCTTGACAGAATGAAGTTCAGCTCAGAAAAGAAAAAAAAAGTTGGATTTTTTAACATATAAGCTGTTCAATTTGGAATATTCTTTCTTAGTAAACCAACCCGTTTACAACTAATTAAATAATCTGATGACAAGAAGTATTCTATCATTAATGGAGGAAAATAATAATCGGTTTTACTATGCTAGAACCTTAGTCATGTTCAACATCGAATTTCCTTCAACACCTTCTGATACAACACTCAAATGCTGCGTAGACTCGATTGTTAACAGTGATTTTCTCAACATCTACTTGGATTCGCACCCTATCTGATTGGATATAAAATGTCTCGAACTTACTTTAACAGGTGAATCTAGTTATCAGTTTGGGGGAAAAGGATCGTTTCCATAAGGCACTAGAACTTGAAAAATGTTGTCTTTTATATCTAGAGCCAAGCAACATCAATATTTTGAAATTATCCCAATAATATTCCGTGAGAAAAAGGGCAAATTTTACATGTAAATGTATGAGCCACGCGTACGCTAGCTGTGATGCTCAAACTCTATCATATACGAGTCCAGTCAGTGCAAGGAATATTGTGACAAAAAGTAAATACACTCAGAACAAGGGGGACACATTTGACGTTCTCCAGGATTATCCAGGGTCACCTAGTTTCGAACAATGGAATGAAGATTTTTGAGAAGAATTTGATCGAATTAAACGAGAAAATCATCGAGGAATTAAAAGTTTAATAGAATTAACGGTACAGACATACATACCTAATCACGCTATTCCTTTACAAGGTAGGTAATAAACTGTGTATATAGCTCATAAAACTACTTCGTACTTTATCCATACTCACTAACTTTCTCCACACTTCTCTAACCTTGCATACCTCTTCGCTTCAAAAATATCCATAAAATGAGTCATACGAGCTCTTTTATTCTTACAACTCTTAATGTGTTTTTTTCCACATATTCAACTACTATATTTAGCCACGTCTTACATGGCCTACCCCTTCCTTTTGATCCCTTTACCTTATCCTTCATATATTTGTTTCATCACTCGATACATACTCATCATCCCAATATGCCCAAATCACCGATAGATAATTATTTCACATTAACCTATTGGATTCCCTTTCAAACCACACTCCTTCAGAACCCATTCAATACTGACTTTGTCCATACGAGTTTTTCAATATACTATTTTTATATATCACATTCCAACTACATTCATCATGCTCTTGTGTTTCTCCTGACAAACACA
Source organism: Timema monikensis (assembly GCA_902151445.1). Classification (NCBI taxonomy): domain Eukaryota; kingdom Metazoa; phylum Arthropoda; class Insecta; order Phasmatodea; family Timematidae; genus Timema; species Timema monikensis. The sequence continues at coordinate 116,275 of CABFVZ010002396.1, read as the reverse complement.
CGTTTCACATCCGTAAAACACCATTTGGCATTAGCAAAATTTTACAAACTGCCATCTTTGCCTATTTCAATACTACTTTATTCTTTGCAATAATCCACATACATTCAACTACATTACGGGAAGCATTAAAGCGTTTGTATATTTCACCATCTATCCTTACATTTTTACAGAACATTCTGCCCAGATAAACAAAATCATTCACTTGTTTTAACAGTTTTCCATGTATATTAAGTTTACAATCATTTGCTGATCCGTTCTTGCCCAAAATCAATACCTTAGTTTTAAAAACATTTATATGAAGAGCCATTATGTCTGTCTGTCATTAATTCTTTAGCTCCTTATAACATTTTTCCTATTTTCTGCTAACTTTTCCATATTTTTTGCCATAAAATTGCTCAAAGCACTATCTAAATCGCTCTCTTAAACAATTTTCATTCAAGATCATCTCACCACGTTCATTCTGAATGCCATAAGTATTTCCCTGAACACCGTGTTTCTCTATCTTTACCCACTTCCAGAACAATTTCTTATTACAATCACAATAATTCTACATTATTTCTACTAACTTTAATCTCATTTTCTCTTTACTATTCTTTACTACTTTCTTTGCATTAATCTTTTTTTCTTTGTATATCCTACAACCTCTTAAGTTCTTATGCACTCTTCCCAGCAATCGTGTGTTTGTATGCTTCTCTCTTTCTCTTACATTTTCTTTCAGCTGTTAATTCCACCTTGCATCTATGCACAATATTCGCGCACTCAACTACAGCTTCTATTATTATGTCCCGAGCTTGTTCAATAGCATCAGCATCTATTTCGACATTCCATTAATGCTCTTGTAAAGTTAATTTTTCGCCCAGCAATCTTTCATATTGCGTTTTCACACTTTTACCCTGAAACTTTTTCACTTTCACATTTACTTGCTTACTAGTCTTGCACTGCTTACTAACAAAATTCCTACCTATTTCAAAATCTTAAATCACTAGAAAGTGATCGGTCTCACATTCATCACCACGCACAGCTCTAGTATTCTTTACTAAGATTATCAGTATCTCATCATACACCACAAAATAAACTATCGTTCTCAAATCTCCCCTTTGCCTTGTATACAAGTGAATATCTTTGTGCTTAAATCATGTTTTCGACAAAAATAAAACTTTTTCTAAACAAAAACCCACTAATTCATTACAATTATTGTTCACTCTGTAGCATTAGCCACAAGTCAGCGATACCCAAGTCAACAACAAACTGACTTACCCAATTGCACGGACACCGTCTTCTGTTGGCCCGGCCACGCACTCAACCGCCCCGTCGATTCTACACACGTCCGAACATAACAACTGACAACAGAATACTGAAGCCGCACCAATTCAACACTCTATTACAAAAGTTCTTGACCAAAGATCTTCAGTAGAAAAGAAGATACTCTTCGCCATGCCCAGTTTTGTTTCTACTCCAGTCTAGAAGCGTATAGAATCCCCCCTCCCCTGGTTTATGTTCTTTGGTTTTACTCCCCTCGTGATCCCATCATTACGTGTTCTGTGGACTGTGCTATAACCGTATAAAAGAGTGATCGTGCGAGTGGAGACGCACTCTTGGACTGGCTTCGATAATCGATAGGGGAATATTAGGCTTCAGAAACTAATAATAATGTAAGCAAAATTCTTTATTGGCATGTAATACATATTTTTATTTCAAAATTCTTTTTGGATTATTGAACTTAATTTATTGAACTGATTAGAAAACAGAACTTGTGATGGTGTTAATAGTAATATTTTCTTTTTGACTAAAACTTTATCTCAATTATAATGAACTTGAATTATTGGACTCTAACTAGAAAACATAGCTTGTGATGTTTTTAATAGAAATATTTTCTTTTGTACTTAAAATTTATCTCAATCATAACAAACTTGAATTATTGGACTCTACTAGGAAACATAGCTGGTGTTGTTGATAATAATAATGTTTCTTTCCTACTTAAAATTTATCTCAATCATAATGAACTTGAGTCATTGGACTCTGACTTGAAAATAGTGCTGATTATGTTCTATCTCCAATGTTTTCTTATGAACTTAGTTTATTGGGCGCCATCAGCGCTAGTATTGAGTTTAGTAATAGCCACCATAATAACTTGGTTTAAGGATGGTTATATTTTGAGCGTTGGCAATTAAAATGGGGATTGCTCTACTTTATGATCAATATAAGAAATTGATAGTTTTATGTCTAGGTAAAACATATTTTCCCTTTTGTCGGGACTATGAGATGTAAGGGTAACGATATAATTAAGTTTGATTTTTATGTAAGGAACATGAGTATTTCGCAGAGATTTAATTTATGAGTTCTATCTTGTTCTTTCTGGCTAACAAATACGCATCAGACTTGTATTTTTGTTGACGTAAATTAGTGATAGTTATTACTAAAACATTTAATGCATTCTTCTAATGAAACCATGCTATTGTGATCACAAAATATTTTATACATTATTTCTCCCCATTATGGGATTTTTTCATATTAATTGTTGTTCATAGTTTTTTTTTAATATCTAATAAACAACCCATTTGGTGAATCCTTTCTTCTTACTCTAATTTATTTTAACTTATTTATCCTTAGGTATAACGCTATCTTAATTGTTGTCTGGTAATTGAATTAGGGGAATGTTTATATATTTATATTATATATTGTTGAGGTTGACCGTGGAGACGAGTGCCGCAATTGCTCCAAATTGCGTGTTCTGGGTATTGGTTTCTTGCCCAGTTTTTTCTATAGTTTTTACTCACTTAGCACACTCTTTATTTTTTATTGACTAATTAATTTATTTGGTATTTGAACCCTATTAGTTAGGTTTTAGGTTCTAAGATTATACTTTCATAATCTCGTCTTCACCTTGCACTGGAGCATAATCAGGAACCAACATAATTCTACGAATACCTATTTTCATACGTACACATATAAATCTAGATAAAACCAACTCATATCTTATTACAGACTGCTTAGCTGTTTGTTTAAGGATTAAACCTACTCCATGACATCCCCTTACCCATTCATCCACACCTGACCACAGTGCCAGGATACCATCACTCATCATTCCCTTCACGCTTGATTTCACATAAACACAAAATATCAATTCTCTTCCAATCATTTCCTCTAAAGGTTCATTCTCTTTGCCGCACACTCTTCTCGCATTCCACGTTCCAATAATCCATATTCTCGCCAGTTTGTCAACCAATTGGCTCTTGAGTTTTAACTTTAGCTGCTTATAAAAGCTTTGGACATCCGAGGCTATTCTTTCCCAGTCTCTTGTAGTAATTTTAAATAGAGAAGACCATGTTACTAGCCTTGATCGTACCCGCACCAGTGACAGTATTTGTTGCCTATGGTAAGGATGATGTACTAATCACATTGGCACATTTTAGCCAGCACACCATAAGTACAAATATTACTCAGTCTTACCTTTTGCACTGTTACTACAAACCAGTATTTCTACAAATAAAGACTGCCTTGACGGCAGGTATACCATTGCCCATGTCACTACTGCTAAGAGGTAAGGCAATGCACCAACACACTGGGACACTTAATTAATAGATATAACAGGAGGAGAAATATATAATGTGTGTGGTTTGGAAGGAAGTGTGGAAAAATATAAAGACAGACCCAGTCTTATCTTACTTGAGGGTCTAGACAAAGTGATGCTGCCAGGTATAAACTTTGAAACAACGTAAATATATATTTTCAATACGTTGCAAAGAGGACTGAGATATATAGGATAAGAATTAGTTGTATAGTTTTTTAATTGGTAAATGTTAATCTTATATGTACATATGATTATCTCATGTGTATATTTGTTTTTAATTATAATTGGTAAAAGTGTTTGCATAACTTATTTCACCTAAATCTTTTTTCCTGCTCACAGACAATCCTTTGTTCAGAAGGCTATGGTTTATAAAGTATAGTCTAAATTATATAATACTAGAGCATGCACCTTGATATCATGCGGCATGGTGCTCGATCAAGTTGGAGGAAGGAAGAGGGAGTTCTGGTTAGATGGAGGAGTATGGACTAGATGGAGAAAAGAATAGCATAGTGCTAGGAGGACCATGGTTGAATAGTATGTATCGAGAACTGTAGGATTGGATGAAGGAAGTAAAAATATTATTTGTGAAGACGTGCCACGAGTCTTGGAGGGAAGGTAGTATGAAAGGGAAGTCAGGACATGGGTGACTGAAGGAGGAGAGAGCATCAATCCTGCTTATGCGAAGAGATTTTAAAAAACTATCTGTACTTAGACACTTCAAATAGCTTTTATATGCATATCATATTTTTTAATCCAAGTGAGGATCACTACATTTAGTTTCTAAAATCACTAGATTATCAAAATGTATTAGAGAAAGACCACTTTCAAAAGTTCTTAGGACATCAAGATTTAAAAAAATCTAGGCCAGGACCATTCTAAATACTTACATAACTTCTAAGGTCATCCAATATTTTTTAAACTTGCTGGTAGAAGACTACTTCATATATCTTCTTGTGGCATCTGATTTAAAAACAAATCAGACCAGGTACACTCTAAATATCTCCTAGGGCATGGACGTACAGTGAACGTTATTTCGGGGGCACGGAGGGGGCTGTTTATTGTAAACCAAAAAATTCTACTGCAAAAACTATTTATGAGTGATTTAAAAACAACATGCATACTAAACCCTTACAAGTTATGACTTGACATTACCTATACATGTATATATGTGTGTGTGTTGTCATATCAGAATATATATTATAATTAGTTATAATAGATAATGTAACGGCTCAAAAAGATTACAATTTGCATCATTTAAAGTTGACCTGATGGTATAGGGGTAAAGTATCAGGCTTCTGTGCTGGGGTTCCGTGGTTCAATCCTGAGTACCGGGTCCCGTCACAGATTTATCTGATTGCCATAACCCCTTCACCTCCAACAAGACTGGTATTAATCACAACTTTTGAATGTGTCGAATGCCAGGCCTCCACCGTGGTTCGGATACCACGTTAAACTGTAGATCCTTCATTTAATCTCACAATCACCTTACCATTACACATTAGCATAAGTATGTACAAACCAAACGGATAGTAAGATGTGGAGCTAATAATAATAATAATAATAATAATAATAATAATAGCAGTAATAATAATGCATTAATTTTTTTAAATGTCAGATTTATTCTCATCACAAGAGGAAATCTATCCTCCTTGGACTCAGTGAAAACTTGGTGATAGCTTTATCTGTGTCCACTTCGATTTCTATATGTACAGTACACTGAGAAGGGCAAGGCTGGCTTGGCGATCTTGTGCCATTGTGTTACGCAGGTGGCTTTTCGATTTTTTTCAATGTTGAAAATGATCTTTCATTTGAAGCAGTAGAGATGGGAAGAGTCGTCAATATTAGAAGAAATATCCTCACATTTGGATAAAATGTTTCACTACACTACAAAAATGTTTCTATTGCAGTTAGGGATATGGTATCGAAAGAAAAGTATCGATACTGTACTCATTAAAAGTATCGGAAGAAAAATATTGGTAGCGTACTAGTATTGAAATAAAGGTATCGAAAACAGTAAGTATAGATATCAAAATCTTAATATGGAAAAATATTTTTTTTCGAGTAATAATAATTTCAACTTTTGCATCATAATTGTATTTGCACATTTATTAGAACACTAAAAATTATCAAGGTTTTTAAAAATCTAAAACAAAATTAAAAGTTTTTTTTTCGTTATCCAACATTTAAAAAAATATTTTATAATTTACTTCTGGGAGGTGCCATTTTTTGCCAAATTTGTCGTTTATATACTCTATCAAGATGGATTACTAGATATTGACAAACAATAGAAGAATGTACGCCTCGCTCTGTTTCATCAGCTTAAACAACGCATATACACTTTTAATGCGTCTGCTTGGGGCACCTTTATTTGACTGAGTTCATTAAGTTTTACAATAGCTTATTTTGTTTAGTTTGTAATGACCGTGGTCATTGATAAAGGTCTAGTAGACTGGTCACCACTAACCCCATCGCCGAGACAGGTATCAGACTGTTTTGATAAACAAATATGAAAGAACTGCTTTGAATTATAATAAGCTAAAAGAGACTGAATGCTAGAGTTGCTTCTTGCTTGTCATGCAGAAAATAATGAGAATTGAAATATTGTCATCTGTTCTTCCTCCACAGTTCATTCTAGTAAACATTTAATCCCAGCATGAGTGAAGAAAACAACAAAGTTGTTTATTTCGATACCGATCCGATAACGGAGTGTGAGTACTAGTATCAGTAAAAGTATCGAGTAAAAATATTAGTATTGAAAGGAAAATATCGATATAAGTAAGGTGTAGATACATTTTTTATATCCACAACTACAGTGCTTGGCCTGTCTTTTAGACTTAAACTGCTCCATTTCTTATTTCATAATTGAAATTCTGCGAAGAACATGTCAGGATATGGAAAAAGTCGTCTGTAGAAATCTACACTCACTTCCAAATTTTGGCCACTTTCATCATCTGCAAGATGTTTAGGGATCACTTTTTGGATGTTTGAGAGAATCTTGTTTTGATTCTGGAAGGGTTCCTTTAATTGAATTATTACTTTATCTAAAAATGGTATAAATATTGATCTCCTGTATTATTCCTCTGGACCTAAATCTGGAACATTTTCTTTATGAATCTGATGCACAGTTGATCTGAGCATTGTGATAGTGCCGCCAACATTTGACATTAGTATGTTGCATTCTGTGTCTTAAATCCATCATCGGAATTACTGCGTTACAGTTCTAACACTTCCAAGACTGTATTAACATGATAGCAGGCTTCAGAAAGATCAGACTCCACTTTTTGAAGTGCCTTTGACAGCTGCAGTGCAGACCTTATGCAACATTTTCACTTCTATAAAAACCATTTTAGTATTTTTATTGAAGTTTTTGAGATATCAACATTAAATAAGAAAAACTTTTATAAATATTGTATTATATTAAAATTAACAATGTAGAAGTTAGAGAAAACCCTCAAAATGATTTATTTATGAACCAAAGTTTATTTATCTAGATAAATTACGTATTTCCTCACAAAGAAATATTATATTTTTAAAATTATTCCAAGCTTTGTTGAACTGCCTTGAGGTTATGTTTGAGAGACCGGTAGAGTGAGTGGCGTGATCGTGTCATGCTAAACAGAGCAGCCAAAGCACGGAATGAAACATCTTCTTCCTTGCTGCTATCCCTCACAGCTCCGTCACGTGGAGCGACCATTAGCAAGGAAGAGAGAGAGAGAGAGACATATTAGCGGATCAGAAGTAACGGAACAGTGGGTGACGTCATAGTTCCCGTACCAACAGCAACCTGGCCCAGGATAACCTTGGATATCATTCTCCTGGCCACAACTAGGCCAGGTATAAGTTGCTTCAATTCTTTCACAACTCAGCCTGAGAGGCGCAGCTCGACTCTTGCCATACTTACAACTTGATTTTAATTCATTTAAATTGGTTGATATATTAGTTGATTAAAATTAGCAGCTTGCGTGTTGACATTCATGGTTTTAAGTGTATTATATTGACAGTTTGGTTTTGATTGTTGATAGTATTGTATGAGTAACTTAAAGGAATATAATCCTCATCGAAGTCTACGTAGGTACATTCAAAGTTGGACTAAAACGCGTTGATTTAAATAGTATCGTGACAAAACCAACACGTGCATATTTACTCAAAAAACATATCTTATACATTATGAAATTAGCGTAGCGTCAGGGTAGAATATGATGAGGAAGTCCACCCAAATCTTCTATTGGACATATAGGAAATATAAATACCAAAGTATTACAAAGTTCTACTATTGTGAGTTTAAAAACAACTTTAAAAAAAATTAAATTTACATAAATGCTTCTGACATAGAAAAATTATGTGTATATTTCCCTTCCCCTATTGAGACTTGCCTCAATTTGTTGTAAGTATTTTAAATTTCTCATTTCAAGAGAAAGTATTGTGATCGTGAACAGAATCGGTCTCGAGATTATAACACATATTTAAGTTTTATGTGAACACGACCCCCAAAAAGTGGATTTTTGGTTTCTGTATATTCCCATAAATTGTCTGTCCGTATATCTGTCTTCCCCTGGCCTTGGATACAAAATTGTTAGATGTATTTAGTTCAAACTTGATATTAAGGTTTTAATTGATTTATAGCACAACAATTTTTTTCGTCTTATTCCTTCAATTAAGGGTAGTTTATTGAGTAATTTTTGAAAATTTGAATTTTATATATATATATATATATATATATAAGCATTTAAGCATGATATGTGCATTCGTACGATTGTAACTATGCAATTGGCAGCATAAAGTCTTACTGAGTCGAAGGTTGCTGCGTTGTCTGATAGTTTGTGATATTAATTAATATCTCATTTGTAGGATATTTCCACACTTTGCCTTAAAATATTAGTGAGTAATGATCTTGGGTACGGGGCGATTCTTGGATAGCTCAGTGGCTTGAGCATTGGCATTGGCATTTTTTAATCTAGATAGTACAAGTCTAGTTACGTTAGCCAATTTAGGCCTGTATCATTTACTGTACATTTACATTAAAATTAATTACTTTGAGATAAGTTGAGTAAAATTGTTTAAAGTTAGTCAATTATGAAAACACGCATATCATCATTAACTTCCTAAAGCACATTGCGGATTTTGCTATTTAAAACTTTAAATATACTGGAACGTTAGTGAAGAAGATTTCAGGGTTTGAATCCCGGCAGTAACAAGTAACATGTTTTAAAAGTTCTATTAGATACCTACAATGTAGAGCAATCACTTTTCATAATTGATTTTAACAGAAATATAAATATCTTTAAAATCTTAAATGTTCGGTAAAAAAATTATTCATAAAAAACTATGTATGTATATTTTATATATTGATGATTTGTGATATATTGATCAAGTATTAGATATGACTAAATGAATTTTATTTAACAGATTTAGTGCTGAATGCCAACTACCAACCCCTCTTATTTTCGGAAGTAGATAGATTTTTATTAAAAATAAAGTAAATCCCCAGAAACTGCTCAGCGGTGATACGAAAACCCCTTCTCTCGGGACCCATGAACTTTACCTAAAGTCTTTTCAAAATAATAATTGTTGGACACTTACACCAAAGGACTCCTTTGAGCAGATTATTCTTCCTGGCTTGGACATCCAACCAACAGAACATATTTATACAATGTTACAATGTTAAAATCTACCATTACATTATTATGATAAATAAACCAATGGCACCATAAAATGTATCCATATATATATTGATAGTAATCATTGTGAGGGGAAAAAATATTTAAATAAAGAAACCCTACTTAATAAGGCATGTCTCCTATGATATACAATTAGTATAAGTTTTGTGAAGCGACATTTGAAACATAATGACAAATCAGAAAATAAAATTATGAATTAATGCAGAAATATGCCTTGAAATGAAATGATATTATAAAAGGTTTAATTTAGGTTTTATATAAGATTAAAATATTGAGTTCTTTAAAAAATAAAATATAACTTTATACTTCTAATAGTTGGATGATGATGGATTAATTATTTTGTCTCGCCCAATAATGTAGGTTGGTGATTTCAGGATACGGTAAAAATTATATAATCAAGGTTTTACATCTTACATATTCTTCTTGATACTATCTCCTGTCCTTCCTTGAAGGTTTTTTCTTGCGTCAATACTACTCTGGGTAAAATGTCACCCACAGTTGTTTTTTTTTACTTAAATAAAAGCAATTAGTTACAATGTACATGTTGAGAGTTGTAGGAGTAAAAGAATTAATAACTTTTTAATATAAAACAAAAATGTTAGTCCAAATTAAGGTAAAATAAAATCATGTTGGTGACCTGGCGGTCTAGGGGTAAGATGTCGGACTTCTGTTCTGGGGTCCAGGTTCAATCCTCGCTCCCGGCACAAATTTATCTGATTACCAAACCCTTCCTTCACCTATGACAAGACATCTTGTGAATGTGGGGAATGCCAGGTCTCCACCGTGGTTCGGATTCCACGTTAAACGGTAGGTCCTCCATTTAATCTCACAATCACCCTACCATTACACATTAGCGTAAGTGCGTATAACCCGAACGGTTAGTAAGACGTGGTAATAATAATAATAATAATAATAAAATCATGTTCTTAAAGACGTATAAATATACTGTCATGTTTTTTAAAAAAAATGTGTTACCTCAAAAGTTTCAGAGAACGTTAACAAATGAAATAATATAAGGTTTAAGGTTATAAAACACAAATTTCGGTTATCTTTCAATTGCCACTTGAAACAAGAAGCACAAGTATTGCTGCGATTGTCATAGCAAACCAAGTTTTCGCATTTCTGACTGAATACTGCTTACTTATTGTCGAGCTTAGTCGGGCAGAGTTTGAATCTTCTTGCTTAGCTGATAGATGAGCTTTGTTATTTGCTGCCATATTGGTAGTGTCATTTTTTATTATTAGAACACTTCTTATTTCATTTGTAACTGAGGTTTTTATTTAAGGAATGTGAAGACGTTGTTGCACGAAAGGCTTAACTAATGCCATACCTAAATTCATCAAGAATTTGAATCGGTCACGTTTCTTCTGTCCCTAGAGGAGCTTATCCCACTAGCATCAAGCATGCCAAAAAATACCCGAAGTGGCCACCAACGGGGTTTTCTGCTGTAAGTAAAACTATAGCACATTTGGTAGAATGTGTCAATTCCTCCTTTTGTTGAGCTGTAGAACTCAATTATCTCTGACTTTTTTGTTTCAGTAGATATGGCCTTTCCTTTGTGCATTGTTGACATTAATATAACAATTTCACCCCTTTTAGGATAGTAGGCCATGAAGTGTAGCTTATCATGGGAGTTGAACAAAAACATTGATGTGTTGAGCATACGTCCTTTTGTTTGAATCATTTTAATTAGAATTTATCTTATTTTTTCTTAGTGTCCCGACCATGATCAGCTTCTTTTCTTGGATCGATTTGAATAAAGGTATGGATGTAAACATATTGTCTACATTCTCATTGTGGTCCCTTCCCTGAGTACATTGTAATGATATGGATTCAGATCAATCTAAAACATATAAAAAGTCATGGATGAAGGTAATTTTTCTTTAAAGTAATATATGTAGAGTATACTTTTTTGATTCATCCATGAAGAAACACGCGCTTTTTAGAAATAATGTGAAAAGGATTTCACCATTTAAAATATNATGTGAAAAGGATTTCACCATTTAAAATATATTTTTTATACCATTTTTCCTGTTAAAGGAACAACTACGCAGTTTTTGGCAAAGTCGCCAATTCCCTATACCAATAAGAAGCTAGCTTTCACAACACCTGTCGCCAGGACCTTTCTATTAGTTAGTTTTTACACTGTTGACGAAGGGAGCAAAAGCCACTCCCACGCTCACACAAGTAACGCAGTCAGGGACTCACTGGCTCTCGCAGTCACAGACTAACACAGAATATAATAATTTACATTAATATCACAAGTGTGCGTTGATATGAAGCATTTAATTGGAGTATGTATAAGTAATTAACAGATGTCATTTAAATAAACCATGTGTGAATAAACAGCCATCAATAGTTCTCTTTCTTACATTTATTGATTATACCGATTTAACTAGTGCTCGACCACGGAGCAATTAACAGCTGGTTAAACTGTATCTATTCCGTACAGTGATGATAGGCGCTCTACCACGGAGCTATAGACAACCTAAACATCATCACAGCATTATTATATTAGGGAATTAATCCGTAGTGTTTCAATTGACGCCCAACGCGGGGCAATTAATTTAATAGAGATACAATTGGCGCCCAATCGCGACGCGAATCTTCGAATCCCCGAGACAAGAAAGAGACTCCACCGGCTGAAAGACACATGGCACACCAACGAAGAACATCAATCCAGAACCGAGGCGAAACAGATGGTAAACTATAAGGTACACCAACAACGAACATCGTACTGAGGCGAAACAAGCTGACCGAAGACATCAAATTAGTTAGATAAGGTATTGATAAATTTATATTATTTTTAATTTAATTAATAAGATTTAAATAACTTTGTTTTGATATTTTATAATCATTAATTTTAGTTAATTTTGGAAGGGAAAATGGCAGATTCAAACCTAGATGATAATAGTGACGTTAGTAGCTGCTCTGATGAGATAGAATATGAAAATAGACCTAGGAATCAGTTAGTTCTATAGCAATCAAATGAGGAAATAAGAGAAAGCGAGCAGGACGATGAAGAGTCATTTACAGAGGGAGAGAGAGAAGATAAGTCAGAAAAAGATACACAAAGAAATGTTATGGTAGATGAGGAAAGGCTAGAAAAGAATAGGGAACAAAAAATGGTGCAACCCGTAGGAGATTTAAATCAACTTATGAAAAAGTTAAAAGAAATTAATCAGAAAATAGATAAAAGTAGCCAGGAATCTAATCAGAAAATAGATAAAAAATAGCCAAGAAACTAATCAAAAGATAGATGCAAGTAATCAGAAAATAGATGCAAGTAGCCAGGAAATAATCAAATAATATATGCAAATAGCCAAGCAATTAGTCAGAAAATAGATGCAAATAATACTAAACTTGAACAAAGCAATAAAGAACTAAGTGCTAAGATAGAGTTAAGTAAGGAGGTTTGTGAGCAGAGCCTTGGTTATTTAGAGAAAAAAATTGACCAATTAGAGACGGTTCATCAACACTTAGCAGTAAAGTTAAATGAGGTAGTAGAAAAAGTAATGGAAGGTGAAAAAGTAAAAAAGACTTTGGTGTAAAAACAAGAAAATTTAAGGAAGGGACAATTCAAATTAATGGAACAGATTTCGGCTAATAAAAATAAAATAGAAACAGTAGAACAAGAATCTATTAAAGGGTTAAAGGAACAGGTAGAACACACACAAACTAATGTTAAGGTAGCCAACACAACCTTGAAAAAGAAATAAATGAGTTAAAATCAGTACTTGGTTCTCAGCAGGCCACGAATAAAATTTTAATTAAAGAACAGATAGATGGAATCGTTACTAAGGTGGTCGAAACATTAGATAAAAAATTACCGATTTTTTGGTTGAAACCCCAAATTAATCTCGGAGAAGTTGGTAATTTACACGATACTACTAACCTATTTGCTAAAGGGCTAAGAGAAACATCATTAACACTTATTCCAAAATTTAAAGGAAAGAGAGGAAATATTTCAGCAGTACAGTACATAAATAAAGTAGAAAGAGTATTTAAAGAAGAAAATATTAATGAAAAAGTCAAAATAGAAATATTTTTATCAGGTCTGGAAAATGAGGCAAAATCCTGGGCAGATAGTATAAAGAGTGAATGGGAGACATACGAACAGGCCAGGGAAATATTTTTGGAAAAATATTGGTCTCAAAACATGCAGGATGATTTTCTACAATTAACTTTCAATGGGAAATATAACGACAAGGATGGTACTATGAGTGAATATTTCAATAAATTTGTGACACAGGCGAAATATTTACGATACCCAGTAGTAGAAGATAGATCGATAGGTCTTCTAATGATTCATTTTGAACTTCAGTACAAGATGTTCTAATCAGCATAAATAAACAGAGCATTAAAGAAGTAGAGAGAGTATTGATAGCATTTGACGATAGATATCAAAGAAACAAAGAAATTAATGATCAGTCAAACAGGTATAATATTGATATGCATAGGCAATCGTCAAACCCTCAAATCAGAGAAATTAATAATGTATAAGATAGGCAAAATGGATATCAAATACCATGGCAAAATAGAAGATATCCAAATCCTAATATAGAGTATCAACAGGATAGGAACCAAGGACCTTCAAGGCAAATAAATTCAAGTGATAGACAAATTAATAGCAATAATAATCCAGGTCAACCAAGATTAACAACCACTCAAATACATCAACCTCCAAATTTTAATTCAATACCACCATTTTCAGGGACATCAAATTTAAATGAGTAAGGCTCACAAAAAATATTCGATCCAGGAGGTAGTCAAAGAAGCATTTAAATTTCGGATCATTTAAATGTAAAAATCAGAAGTTTAACTAAAGATTTAAATTTTAAATAAATAAAATAAGGGTAGCTATAATTATTTAGACGTAGTAAGAAATGTTAAAAGTATAAATTCTAAGTAAACATTCACCACACAAATTCAGTGAAGTATAAGTAATAATTATTTTCTGAATAAAGGTAAAAAAGATGCACATTTGTTAGAATAGAAATTGTAAGGAAGCCATTAACAACCCTAACTACGGACCGGGGTTCAATCCTCGGTCCCGGCAAAGATTTATCTGATTGCCCTCACCTCTGACAAGACATCTTGTGAATGTGAGGAATGCCAGGTCGCCATCGTGGTTCGGATTCCACGTTAAACTGTAGGTCCTTCATTTCATCTCTACAATCACCCTACCATTACACATTATCGTAAGTGCGTATAACCCGAACGGGTAGTAAGACGCGGTGCTAATAATAATAATAATAACTACGGAGAAGTAACACTAATCCTTCTTTTTATAAAAGGTAAAAGGGTTGTATTGTTAACGTGTACACTAGACTATATGACCCTAAAACAAGTTGTCAATACTATTTTTTATCTACTACGTCTTCGAAATAAGGTTTCAATCGACTACTTTTGTCTGAAAAGACGTCAACAGTAAAAAAAAAAGCTTTACTCAAAAATAAAACGACATTCAGAAAGGACATATACAAGAGACGTAGAAATGAAAAAATATGTGCAAGTCAAACCCGATACAGTAAATATAAAATCTTTAAATATAAGAATATAAATTTTATCCATTTAGATTAATCACATTTGGACTTAACATAATCTAAGGAAGTTATATAGATCAAAATAGGAGAACAAATAAGGAGGGGCACGATCTTTCGGGAAGCATACAAGGGTAAAGATCAGATAGAAAAGTAGGGTGAGGTGTTGGTTACATTTTGTCAACTAGTTAAGTTTTATGTGAGTAAATTCAAAGAATAATTTTAAGTTTATAAGAATTTAAATAGTTTCAGTTTAAGAGAAAGTTAGGAAGTTTGATTAATTAATAGACGATCTTGTAAATTAGAATAAATATATTATATCACCAATGGTGCATTTTGTGAATTAGAATTAAGATATGAATCTTAATAATTGTGTAGGGTATCAATTTAATTAATTACATTTCAATAAATTCAACACTATATTGATTAAGATATTAAAGGAATCACAGAGCAAGCTGATGAACTAAAGGATAAGATTTAAGATAGCTGAATAAATTAATTTAGATATACACTTGAGTACAGTATTACAATAAGTTAAGGAGAGTGGAAATAAGAGGCCAGTAGTGTCTTGTTTAAAAACATTTTTTCAGATATAAGAGTTAAGGTATATTGTCTGAGCAGTTAAGGTTTATTCAGATATGGACTTAGCTATGGGCAAGCCATTATCTAGATTATGCAATCGTTGTAATGAGTTTAAAGATGACCCGAGAGCATCTAGCAGCGTTGAGGAGTTAAGGTGTATAAGTTGAGTAGTTGAGGTATATTGGTTGAGGAGTTAAGGTGTATTAAGGCATGGACCTAGCTATGGGCAAGCCATGATTAATAATTTCAGTTTTTCAAGTGAGTCAACGAATCACCAAGGATCAGATAGCAGGTATTCACAAGCCTAGAGTTAGCACAACGCAGCCTATGTAGATGTCAGTAATTATAGTATTAATGAGGCAAAGACCTAGGTTTTCCACTAATGTAATATATATACAACGGTAAAATCTACATTGAAATTGATATATATGAAAGAGATTATGAAGAGGTTTAAAGGGGTATTCTGTGATTGCGTTATGTAATTCTGATGTATCAACAAGGCTAATGAGAGCTAATTAAGGTGTTGTACCTAATTAGGCTACTGTAACAGATTTTCAATTATGATTTCATTTTATTTAAGTACCTAAGGCAAATAGGCTATATTCAATAGTGTAGATAAAGAGAGATATATAGTTAAAGATTTTTCACTAATGAGGAAATAATTACTCAATTAAAAAGGGGAAAATGATTTTCAATATTTCAGAGTAGTGGGACATATAATTTCGTAATAGTTTCAAGCGTACATTACGAATCCAAGATTGTCTTATATCCATTTCAACTATTTAAACAAAATAAGGTTAGGTTAAAATTGTATATTTTATGTGCTCACACCAAAACGTGTTGACAAATACAAAGGGTAGAAAAAGAAAGAAGGTAGAAGGGTTTGACAGCTGTGTCACTAGCAAGGTAATGAAAGTAAAAGGGTAGTTTGACCTTGAATAAAGAACCAGAGTTTGCAAATAACTGAATATTATAAAAGAACTGATGTTAAAAATAATTGACTGAAAACGTAATAACTGATGTTGATATTAATAGACTGAAAATGTAATAATGTAATAACTGATGGTAATATTAATTGACTGAAAATGTAATGATATAACTTATGTTAATATTAATTGACTGAAAATGTAATAATATAATAACTGATGTTAACATTAATTGACTAAAATGTAAAAATGTAATATGCCTTGCTCAATGGCAAGCTATTAATATCTATGGTAATAAATTAAATGAAGTCACATTAATAAATAAACATTAATCAAATCAATACAAAGTTAAATAAATATTTGTGAGAAATTTGACCCATTTTTCAAGTAGATTTAAGGTAGCTATTAAGAATATGTAAAATAAATGTTTATTAAGAACAGTTTAATTAAATAAATTTGTATTAAAATTTTTGTTTTGCTATACTGTTTACCGTAAAGAATTTGTTAAACATTGATTGATTGGATAACTAACAACACACATAAAGATTTGAGTTTTATAAAAAATAATTGATGTAATGATGATTCAATTAAACATTTTATAAAAATAATTTCAATATCTATATTTTTTACAACAGTTTAAGATTTAAATTGAATTTAAGATACTTTGAGGTATTTCAGCTATAAATTTATATTAATTTTCAAGATTTTCAAATTACTCTTGGATTTACTAAATTTAAAATTAACCTAATTTTACTTAAACTCAAATACAAAGTTGATTATTCAACCAAAACAATTTATAATTTTGTTCAAATTTGTATGTGAGCATAACATTTTAAGAACAGAGCAACCACAAGTTCTACAATTTTTCAGTGGTATAACGAAAATAAAAATGAAACATTAAACAGGAAATTCTTTATTTACGTGTATTCATCAAGAAGACTGAACATTAAAAATAATCAAATGTGACAACGAATAAATAATGTATCATTACTTTTGTATTGTTATACAAGTAAATTGTAATCACTGTTTACACACATGTACAATTTATGTAACTTACACTTAACAAATTTATATATGTTTAGTTTTAATAATGATCCAAGTTTAAATATGACCTAACTCTTGCACAGTATGGGATTTGCTTCTATCAAAATTCATTATATTCATTTAAGATATAAGCAAATGATGGGTATTGTAATGATATTGATTCAGATCAATCTAAAATATATAAAAAGTTATGGATGAAGGTAATTTTTCCTTAAATAAACATTTGTACAGTATACTTTTTTGATTCATTCATGAAGAAACACGCACTTTTCAGAAATAATGTGAATAGGATTTCACCATTTAAAATATATTTTTCATACAATTTTTCCTGTTAAAGGAACAACTACACAGTATTTGGAAAAGACGCCAATTCCCTATACCAATAAGAAGCTAGCTTTCACAACACCTGTCGCCAGGACTCTTTTTATTAGTTAGTTTTTACACTGTTGACAAGGGAGCAAAAGGCAAGAGTTATGTCATATATAAGCCGTTTGTGCGTATTATTTAAGGCAGCCAAGCAGCCACACACAAGTTGCTCTAACATCCACGCTCACACAAGTAACGCAGTCAGGGACTCACTGGCTCTCGCAGTCACAGACTAACACAGAATATAATAATTTACATTAATATCACAAGTGTGCGTTGATATGAAGCATTTAATTGGAGTATGTATAAGTAATCAACAGATGTCATTTAAATAAACCATGTGTGAATAAACAGCCATCAATAGTTCTCTTTCTTACATTTATTGATTATACCGATTTAACTAGTGCTCGACCACGGAGCAATTAACAGCTGGTTAAACTGTATCTATTCCGTACAGTGATGATAGGCGCTCTACCACGGAGCTATAGACAACCTAAACATCATCACAGCATTATTATATTAGGGAATTAATCCGTAGTGTTTCAATCGACGCCCAACACGGGGCGATTAATTCAATAGTGTTACAACATTCAGTCAAATTAAGTACAAAATAATCCGTCAACGGTATATCTCCATTGGGTGTTGCTTTACAAATGTAAGGCATCCCTGAAATGAAGTAGAATGTGTGAGAATCACAAGAGCATAACGATTTTAATTCCATTTTTGTCAGGTTTGTTAGGTATATAATTTGGCAATTGGCATTTATCCAAAAAGCTGTTCTTCTATGGTGCAATGTTCTGAAGGAGAATAATATTATTTGCAGTTATCGACCAACTGGGACCACAATTGACGAATGAGTACAAAGTGGTCTTCTTTGTTATGCAACGATTTGTCATCAAACCTTAGACACTGGAACAAAAATCTATACTTTTTGAGAGGCATTGCTGTTCTGTACACTGTTTATTCCCATAATCTTTTTGCTTGCATGAAGTTATCTTTCTTCGCAGCACACACGAATAATATAACTAACAAAGCTCTGATTTCTAAAACTGTTGTAGGATGACACTAGATGGATAACTTGCATATTTATGTCTTTAAATTTCTTGATTATAAATTTACAAAGATCTGTAATCATTGAATCAGTGAAAAATATCTCCTATAACTCGAGAGGTGAAGTTGGTTGTTTGGATTTACTTTTTTTAGAATTTGGCATTTCTTCTACAGTATTTCTTTCTTTAGTTTTCAATAAATTTTATGGATCAGTAGATGACGATTTATACCCATTTTTATCTTTAAATGTATTTTTTTTAGGGAATAAGGAACAATTCATTTTCTGAAGTCGTAGCCAAAACATTATCTACATCTAATCTGTTCTGTTTTGCTACAAGAGCAATATTGTTGTCACTTCCAGAGTCCTCATTTTCAGAGCTTGGTACATAATCTGCATCATCTTCACTATCCACATTCTGTTCATCATCTATCACATCATCTTCCTCTAACACATCAATCTCACATTCACCAGGATCCTTATTTTCACTGACACACAAATAAGTAAAGTTTTCAAACGGTTCATTTAAAGCATCAAATATAGCTTCATCTGTTATTACTTTAACCATATTAAATTCTCAAATATTCTATTAAAAGTAACACACTTATACATAAAATCAACTGCATGAAAAACTGTAAGAAAAGTTACGTAAACAGTACTGTAGGTGAATATTCACCCAGGGAAGCTTCTGAGCACAGAACGCAATAAGCGTACTGTACGTCTGACATAGTCTGTGATTAGAGCTGTACTAGAGCGGAGAATACACTGAAACACACAGTCCTGGCAAGTGCTGCCACCTAACGGTACAAACTAGAACTAGTGCTTGGGTGAAAATTCATCCAGGGTTCCAGAAGATTTTGTTTTCAAAATGATGTTAAGATTCGGATGGATACCTACTCTATAAGAAATATAAAGTTGTTTACTCTATTGCTTAGAAAATACGCATGGTAACAACACGCGGTTTTTTGTATTATATTAAACTTGTATATTTAAAATGAACTATATTAATTTAAAAAGCTACAAGTTAATATTTACTTTTTTACAATAAGACGTAATTTCCATTAAATTAAAATTAAATAAAACATTAAATAAAAGAATATAATTTGAAGTTATCATTTTATTATAGAGAATAAGATAATGTTTTATCATACACGACGAATATTTTTTATACAATCATTTTAACAGAATTTGATATTTTCAAATTAAATCATGTTTAAACTGTTGAAAAAGTTCAGTAGCTTCCTGGTAGATTGCCCTGTCTTTTGAAGCACCTCTCCCTGTCCTCCCCAACAGATTTTTGACATTCACTATATTTCCATTTTATTTTCTGTAAACCCCGCTACTCCCCCTTAAATTATCCCATTTATATTCTGTTCATGTAAAACCATTGACTTACACTAATTGTCTGTCACCTCCAAACCTGAACTATTGAAAATATTTTCTGTGATGTATTTGTATGATCTATGTTAAAAGTTGTTTTTTTTTTATAAAGTAAACGTGATTATGTTTAGCTTAATAATAATTTTCATAAACAGTGTTTTCTTGATTAGATAAAACCTATTTGTATAAGGTTGGTTTTGTAATAAGAGAGAGGTGAAAAGGATTTCTCTAAATAGTTTAATTCATGAACAAGACCTTTTCCCAATTATAGCAGAATTAATTTTGAAGATATTAATATTCAGTAGCGTATCCAGGAGTTTACTTAGGGAAGGGTGGGATGTGTGTTATAGCTATTATTTATACCCCTTGAAAATATTCATCAAATTATATTAGTTTAAGACATCTTTTTCTTTAGAGAAATTACACACACACACACATATGTATATAAAGGTTGTTAAAAAAAGGGGGTTCCGAAACTATGGATCTTGTTGTACACTTTAATATGAGTAGAATGTTGTAAATGATGTTACATGACCTTTAGTTGTGTCGATACGTCAGTAAACTCCAATAAAAAAAAGTGTTTTAAAAATTATAGGTCCACAAACCTACTCATATATAGGTAGAGGCAATTTTGTATTTTAGTAAAAATAAAATGGTTTATGGTGCTCCACACAGACTTTCTCTCACTTTTATCTTGAATTATACATTTACTAAAAACTCTTTAGTATTTGTAAAATGAATTAATATATACTGTTAATTACTCCACGCAGGGGTGGCTTAAGGGCCATGCGAACCGGGTGGCTGCCTGGGGTGCCAAACAAAGCTAGACATGACCTAATGAACCTAACGTAGTCTGGGCGTGAAATTAAAATAGTCCCCAAAACTAACAACTTCAAACATAACGTAGTCTGGGTGTGATATGAAAATAGTCCCCAAACTTTCAAACCCAACTTAACCTGGCCGTTACATGACAATACTCCCCAAACCTAACGTAAACTGAGCGTGATAGTGGAGTTACTACGCTTAACAAACGTTCAATTTTTGATACTTACATGAAATTTTACAAATTAGTATAATTTTATGGTAAGTAAATTAGAATCTAGTGCCACTCTTAAAAAGTTATTCTACTTTTGCCAGCTTGAAATAATAGTGCCCTAAACTTATTTTTTCATTTATAACGTAAACCATTCATAATATCAAAGTGGTTGATAACTTATAATAAAAAATATAGGATGACATGGTCTACAAAACAAGTTCTTATAGCTTTATTTGTAATCCTAACAGTTTTTGTACAATCGCTATGTGAAACGTTTAGCGTATGTTTAACATTTGTGGAGTTTCCCCTTCAATTATTTTCCGATCACGCCCAGGCTACGTTAGGTTTGTAGTTGTTAGGTTTGGGGATTATTTTCATATTTTTCGAGAGTACAATCACCATGAGAAATGTGAAGGCTGACAGGTAGGTAGCAGAAGATTTAAAAACTGCCAAAAGAAAAACCAAATTAAAAATAAATTATTTTTTTGTGAAAGTTTTGACTGCCAAAAGTGACAATAAATCAACATATTATTATGGTCATTGCAGATAATATGGTTTGGCAAATGGATACATGAGATTTGATCTGCTAATTTTTGCTAGCTCTTAGTTACCTACACCCCAAGTAAATTGATTATATTATCCACCAGTTATGTGGAGAGGCGCCAAAAAGAAATACCACCAGGGTGCGAAATTTACTTCGGGCCGCCCCTGACCCTATGGCATATTTTATTTCAGTAAAGTTTTCTTTAATACAAAAATACCAGGAATAGTTCAGCTATAGATTTATGAAGGGCAATGTCTATATTAGGGCCTATAGGCTTCATTTTACTTGTACTGGCTCGTCATTTTAAATTAAATTGTATTTATTAAAAAATATGGTATTTAATTATATTTTAATGTTTGGAACTACATCGTATTATAGAGGATTGACCACTGTAACGTTAAAAAACGTTAAAAAAAAACAACTAAGAGTATACTCCTAGTTGAATAATATCCTAAGTTTAAAATTAGTGTGAAATAATAAATATATTTTAAGAAATCTTTTGATTAATAAGGTGATTTACTTCCAAACCAATACAAATTTGTTTTGAAATCCATTGATTATAAGTATTCCAGTGGATTATTTCTATATACGCTCCGTCTATCCCGAAACCTCGGTGGACTACACTATGGTCATATGACTCATCTGATAAGCTACTCCTATAGTGAACCCCCGCATGGTTGGGTGGTGAGAACTATCAGTATAAAACTAACCAACTGGTGGAAAATATGGCACAAATCAAGGAACGTCCCGTTGGTAATACTCATTTCAATGTCTACACAAACTGTTATCAGTTAAAGTGTGATAGTTTTAAAGTACAGAGCTAAAATAGAGGGTTATGTGTTCTAAAAATCATAGGGTTGCTAAATAAGTTGATATTAAATGTGTGTATATTGATTCAAGTGAGTATTGGTAAAATAGTCTTGTGACATCTTAGATAATAGTTGGAACGTCCGACTAAGTATCTAAATCTAAAAATAACGAGCCCTAAACAAGAGATAGGCTAACTAACAAATAGAGTTTGCTCACTTTTTTTATCTTCTCGCTGCCTTACAGGTAGAGAATTTATTGTAATCGTCTAAAATATCTAACCCGAGATGTTGATTGATGTCGATGTTTCATGAGCCCCCGAATCCATTTGTCTCTGTGTCTGTTTAACCCCAAAATTAAGAGTAGTTTAATAAAGGGCGAAAAGAGAAAAAATCGATTTTCTCAAAATCGTCTCTTAACTATGTTTATCAAAACTCGTATCTAGGCTTTGATTAAGATTATAAATAAAATTGCTATTTTCATTTTCCCATGAAAATTAGGCCTACTTTTAAGGTACTTTACAGAAGTGGAAATTTCCGTATCTCCGCAACTATTTAAAATACAAAATAACTTATCATTATAAAATTGTAGTACTATTTGAAAAACAGTTTATTGGAAATATATCTTTAAAAAACCAATAGTTTCTAAGATATTGGCAAATCTATTATTAATAGAATTTTGTAATCTCTAGCTGTAAAGAGATACTACTTAAGTTTTAACGCAATAATTCTCTAATATCATAGAGTAAGTAAATAAGTAAGTCTCTCAAATATTTAATGCTATTTTTCCTGTAACCTCTTAGGGGAAATGTTTGTACAGCAATGAGCTATCTCTATTATTTTAGACTCAAAAGTCAATATTCACCTTTTTTATTGGTCTACATTTAACAGCAATGTGATAAACATAAGATATGCAACCCCCAATAAAATGTCGAAAGTAGCTCGGGTTTGCTAGTGACTGTATACTATTTCGTTTCACATATATCACGAGTTTTGAATAAATATTTCCATTTTTAAATAATGGAGTGATATAATCCATGCGGAGTTCCATAACATTAATTTTTTAGAGTGGCGAGTTATAGAACTCGGTCTTAACCCTACATAATTTCCAAAAGTCACCAAAGAGGCAATGTGGGGTCATTTAGTATTTATAAATAATTATGCTTTTTTATTTTTTTATTTTTTAACAAATTAATACTGTCTTAAGTTAGACACATTCATACTGAACTCCAATTGTTGTAATAATAAAAAAAATCCTACCATGTGATCATTCTAAGGAAGTATACAAGCAAGTAAGTCAAGCTGAAAGTGTTATTTAATGCAACATTTTTTCTTCCACATGTGAAATAAATCATTGCAATTTTATGTTTGAACTTTCTATCACTTAATGACAGGAACGTTACTGCGTTATTCAGATATACCTTTTCAACAAATATGTATAATTTGAACTTCATTATCATAAATGATTTTTTTTTTAATTAGTTCGAGTGAAATAAAAGATAATTACATTGTTTGGGTAGCCAAAGAACTTTTAATTAATGATCTGTTCTATAAAGTTTTAGTTTGATAAATATTAAATAGGTGGTAGTTTTTAAAAGTTCTGTGTATTGCATTTGGTTGGTTAAGGATCTAAACTATTTATAGAGTATATTACAATTAACTATGATATTAATATATAGCTTAGGCTTATATCTGAGTGGCTTTCAATAAGAAAATATACATCTTAGTATTGGACCAGATTATCTATAACATTAAATGAACAACTGTTATATGAACACAATTTCTTCAAGACTATTAGAACCTCTTAATTAAAATTATAAAATGGAAATAAGTTACTTACCGATTTTATGGGAGCATTTTCCCAAAGTTGGAAACTTAAAATCATTCCGAGATCTTCAGAGCGAAGTATTCGAGATTTAATTTGTTTATTAATATTTCGATTTGAAAATTTCATTAAAACAAAGTATTAATTTATATTAAAACAATAAAATCTCTCTAAAAAAAATCTTATAATTGTTTTAACATCTTTGCGTTACTTTAGAAACTATCACACTTTGGGACAACCATATTTTTAATTTGATAAAAATAAGCATTTACATTCAAAAGCCCCATTTACTCTATGAAATGATTTTTGAAATTTACGGTGCACTAATATATCGTATTGTTTGATACGAGTGAGTGTGATCTATTTGTGTGATATGTGCTCTGAGAACAGTCGCTTTGAAGGAGGGTCGGGAAGAAGGAACACAGCCACGAGCACTCACAGGTAACTGTTACTCCTCTAACAGACTGCCTTTGAAGGCCATCGTGTTTCATTATGACAAAGAGAGACAGGGAGAACCAGAAGAGGACAGGAAGATTCTTGACGTCAAATAGAGGACGGCGCTCCACATGCCTACCGTACTGTACCAACTAGCAATACAGAGAACAGAGCTCTATTTGGAGGAGTGAGTCCAATACCGTACTGTACCAACCAGTAGTACAGAGAATAGAGCTCTATTTGGAGGAGTGAGTCCAATACCGTACTGTACCAACCAGTAGTACAGAGAACAGAGCTCTATTTGGAGGAGTGAGTCCA
Organism: Timema monikensis; assembly: GCA_902151445.1. Lineage (NCBI taxonomy): Eukaryota > Metazoa > Arthropoda > Insecta > Phasmatodea > Timematidae > Timema > Timema monikensis. The sequence goes on along the minus strand of CABFVZ010002396.1, from coordinate 91,173 downwards.
ATACCGTACTGTACCAACCAGCAGTACAGAGAACAGAGCTCTATTTGGAGGAGTGAGTCCAATACCGTACTGTACCAACCAGTAGTACAGAGAACAGAGCTCTATTTGGAGGAGTAAGTCCACTACATTACTGTACCAACCAGCAGTACAGAGAACATAGCTCTATTTGGAGGAGTGTAGTCCAATACCGTACTGTACCAACCAGTAGTACAGAGAACAGAGCTCTATTTGGAGGAGTGAGTCCAATACCGTACTGTACCAACCAGCAATACAGAGAACAGAGCTCTATTTGGAGGAGTGAGTCCACTACATTACTGTACCAACCAGCAATACAGAGAACAGAGCTCTATTAGGAGGAGTGAGTCCAATACCGTACTGTACCAACCAGCAGTACAGAGAACAAAGCTCTATTTGGAGGAGTGATTCCCCTACGGTACTATATCAACCAGCCATACGGTGGATTTATTAATTCCAGGAGGAGGCGCTCAAAATAAAACCTGCAATTGATCATTTAAAAATAAATAATTTCATTAATTATCGCTTTAATAGTTTAATTGAAAATTAAATCAAAAATATTGTGTATGTAAAATATTCATACTAGTTATTATTTTTATTTAATTTATATAATTTTTTTGATGTTCCAACATTTTATTTTACCAAAATTCATCGTCTTTTTCGATTTTTTTGATAAATACTCAGTTGCGTGTGTTGACAACAAATAGCCTTTTTTTTCTGTTTGTTATATGAGTCGATCCTTGCACATTTTGCTCTTTCTTCAAGTGATATTCACCACAAAATTATTTCAAGAATTTTGTCTGTACAATCTTCACAAACCCTTATAAAATTAATTTTTTTACATTAGTATAAATATATTTTTATAATTAAATTTACCTTTCCATTGTTTACAGCCTCTTCTAGATCCTTTGTGTAATATGCTTATAATGAACACTTAATCTCAAGGATTCCTTCTTTTCCTACCATACCATCTTTTGAGCAACTAAACAAATATGATTAATATTGAGGTAAACTTAAGCCCAACACATGCTTGTAAATAAAATGTATTATTAAAATAATATTAAATAATTAATCATAGTATAACTACCTGGACTAGCTCCTAGGAAAGATAGGTCTGTATCAACGAACAATCCGCAATCCACAGACTGGATTCCATTTTATTCTTTCAATTTCTGTTTCACAGGCTCCTCTTGCTCCATACCATCCCTCGTTGCAAAGGTTTATGTGTTGTTATAATTATAATATAGTAAATACCGCATTTCTACAGGACGTAGTGTTACGGAAGTGGCACACTTGTTCAAACATACAAGTAGCCAATCTATTCTGTCTTTCACACTTCCAGAGGTGGCATCTTCTTTGGGTGACTGTCGCCCGTTCCAAATCATGTATCTGCATATCTGTCTTTTTTAAATCTCCAAGCAAACTTAATTACACGTTTCTACTAAATAAAGAATAAGAAGCAAAGAAAAAGTTATTAAATTATGACAGACCTACGTATGTATGTAATGAAATATAGCATCATGTTAGAAAGTGCAGCATCATACTCTTGTTGGCTTGTAAATTTGTATTTGAATAATTTAATGTATTCAATATTGAATAAGAGTTTATAGTAAAACATCCATATTGCCTAGAACAGGTCAATAGGAATAAAATATCACTCAGTCTATGTACCTATAATACTTTATTTTAATACATAAAACTGCTACGAAATGATCTAAGTCACAAATATGAGTAATAATTTTTTTACTAACCGTAATCAATTTTAGGTATGACATATTTTGAAAGTATGTTTCTTTGTAGCTGTATTATCATAAAGTCCCCCCTCATTTTAGTATTTTAAATCACTTCAAAACTTTTTTTTTTTAAATATGACAGCAGCTACACATTGATTGGCTTGCAATATAATGCTATGTATATTCAGCCAAACATATGTGAGGATCAGAAAAAATGTATCACTGCCCAAATGTGTCAAGGTCACTTACACGTTTGACCATATAATTTAATTTACTTTTCATGGATTTGACGTGATATTGGGACATTGTTAGGGAGTTTTCTACTCAGTAGCTCTATGTTAATAATATGTTAGAAAAAATTATAAAAAATGCTTGAAAGTAAGGAGTGGTTATAATAAAAGTTAGGACTTAGACAAGTTGTTATAGAAAAATATATAAATAAATAATATATAAATTAAACAGTTAATAAAGTGGTAGATGTATTAAGTTAAATTGACAAGCAGAAGAATGTAGTCTATAATTTAAATATCATTTTCGTGAAGATGTATAGTGTAAGATATGAACAATTTATCTCAAACGAGTTGATGAAAAGTCTAAAACATAAGTTGACACATTAAAATATTAATACAAAAATATAAAATACAACATAGTGTGGCACGAACAATGCTAAGTCCAGATATGTTGATGAACAAAATAATAAAAATTAGGTTAACATCTGCCAAATTGTCAAACAAATTAAATGAAGTGGTTATGTGATGTAGAATAATATAAGTCTTATCAGTGTCTTTGCCCCATTACTACTTTTTGATATCCAGTGCAGGAAAGAGGCCGGATTACTTCATTCCAACATGTTTCGGTACCATAATCATGAATACTGCAAATTAAATTAAAGAAGGTATGGAGATAAATTAAGACTAAAGTTAAAAAAGAAATATTGTGAAATACTAGTAACCTGATATAAATAAATAAAGATAAATAATTAAAATTATTATTATATTTTTTAATAGTTCTATAAAATATAAGCTTGTAACTCTTTTTATCTTAGAATTTAAATTTAAATGACATGAAGGTGGCTATTGTTGGGGTTTAGTGACGTGTAGACACATAAGAGGCCATTAACTTAATAAACTCTATATTAAAAATTACTGAAAACAAAGAGGAAAGGCAAGTCTAATAAAGGTGAAGAAGAAAAAATAAATTTAATTGAGGGTGAAAAGATGAAACATGAAAGACAAACCCTCTTGGAATGGTGAATGTCTTATTGGTCGCGTCCCTTTAAAGGAACGTCCCTAAAGGTCCCCCTTCCAAACCCCTAGGACGGCAAGGTCAGGACTAATGACGTTAATGAAATAATTCCAAGACGATAGTAAACATAGGTTTACTTTGGCTTTATTAATTTATTTAATAACATATTTGATTTAGTAAAATTAGTCTAATGCCTAGGATTGTTATATTTTAATTTTAACTTTACTTTGTATAAAACATGACATGCATTGCAATTTTTAAAGTATGCAATTCTGTAAAAGATAAATTTTGCTCTACAGTCCTTCCACATTATTATTCTAGCAAGATTTTTAATATAATTTACTTATCCACTCTTCATCCAATTTAATAATGACAAACCTCTAATTTTTTCTCATAGCACTTAAATATATATTTCAATAACCATACTTCTCCACACGCAAATCTTTTCATCCAATTCAGATACGCACACGCCTATATAGCCCTCCAGCCTTACACAAAACTTGAGGTTGATGATGATTTCAAACTGCTGGAACGACTTACCGTTATCTTATATGATAGGGCCAGTAGTGTAGAGCATGTGAATTCATCCAGGAAGGAGATTTTTGTCATAATATTAAAACAATGCAGAAACGTCCCCCAACTAGGGACGCACTACTGCAATACTAAAAACGGGTTGCATAGCAAGCAGGAACATGGTGCACCAGTGAGAACATGGAACAGAACACTATTATTCCAGAAGGTTGGGAATGGACACTGAATGGAGACAGTGTACAGCACTCTCTTATTACAGAAGGCTAGGAATGAACACTGAATGGAGACAGTAGTATACCGGTGGCCCTGTCGTCCCCGCGTTTCTATTGGCCGGAACTGGTCACCTGACCCCACCTCCTGCTCTCTGTTTAGCTGTTGGTTTTCCCCCTCCAAACCTCCTCCTAAGGCCCCTCCCACCCCTCCTCCTGACCTCATTTCTCCTCCCCTACAACCCCTCTCGACTACCAACCCCGGACATGTTGGTTCTTGATTATTAATGATTGTTAATTAATTATTGTTAATTAATTAATTAATTGGTAGGATTGAGGTATTGGAGTTTTTTATTCATTGATTAGGGCGCCGTATTTTATTAGAACCTCGCGCTATGGTTGTAGGGGGTAGAATGAACATGGGTGCGTCTGTCACAAGGCTATGTCCAGCACGAACCTCTCCTGATGACCGTTTGTGGTAGAGTATGATAAATGTTTCCCCTGCATTTCACTTCCCCCCCTCCTGTCGCAACCCTGGCGCCAGTATGACGGGTCGACAAGTCAGGACAAGAATAGATCATGACCTCGACAACATTGGGTTATCCCAATGACGTAATCATTGCATCTTATGTCGCCACCCTGGCGCCAGTCTGGCGGGCCGACAAGTCAGGACAAGAATAGGTCGTGACCTCGGCAACAATGGTTTTCCCTGGCACAAGTATGTCGGCCTGACAAGACGAGTTGAGATAAGAATAGATATTGAGGTCATTGACCCGGGCAACGGGTTTTTACCCGGCACCAGGTTGGTGGGCAGACAAGACAAGTCGAGACAAGAATAGATCGTGACCCTGTTCTTCTCGTACCGTGTGACGTCAAATGAGGGAGGGAGGGGATGGCTATAAAGAGGGGCGCCCACCTTGTTGTCTATTTATAAGCGTTTGTAGAACGGTTCAAGATGGACAAGTTACAGCAGCTGGTAAATATTGTCGACGCCGTGCAGACCGTAAAATTGTGTGATCTAACCGTAGATCAAAAGTACTCGGTGGATAAACTAAAAGCTGTCAATACAAAGTTCGGGAGACATCTAATAGCCTATTGAAACGTTCTTGAATTACGGGGTCTCTACGTTGTGCGCCAATTAAGATGTTCTGGAATATTACTCTACCGCGATGGACGCCAATTGAAGTGTTCTGGTTCGACACGTTGAGCGTATATTGAAGTTACACCGTTTGATTAGCTGGTAATTGCCCCGTGGTCGAGCACTAATTAAATCGGTCCGGTTTTTTGATGTTGTGAGTTAATTGGTATTTATAGCCCCGTGATCGAGCGCCAATTAAAGA
>CABFVZ010002396.1:38999-86017 GCA_902151445.1 Timema monikensis | reverse complement strand
ACTGCCTTTACGTTGCACCATTCTTTGTATATATCCCTTGTTCATGGAAGCTTCGAGAAGGTTTAGTTTAGAAAAGCAAAATACAAGACAAAAACATCTCTGTTTTACTAGAAGGTCCGAGAGCCGGAAACTGACTCAAGTTACATTTTAAAATCTCTCTTCGAACCTTCGAGAAGAGGAAGTTATTATTTGAAATATATATATATATATTGTCAACCTGACTTGACTAATGTCACGTGCGTGACGTCACTGTTCAGTGGCTTTTGCCTTCTTAGAAGAAGAAGTGCTTTAAGCGCCATTTAATATACTATATAATTTAAATAAAATAAGATACGTTTATAAAATTAGGACGATATTATTGTCAATGCTTTCACATATTCTTTAGGGGCAAATCAATTACATTACACTATCTAGACGGTGAGTTTTGTGTATTCCTACCCTGTCGTTTTGGTAATCTTACAGATGAAGACGTGTGTGAGTTAAATAAAGAAAAACTGGTATTTACCTGCGCCGGAGTATAACCCGGTTCACCTACCATTGTAAACTTTGAACGCGTTTAAGAGACGGTGCAGTTAACAACGACAACAATGGGCAGCGGTGCGGTTAGTACAGAACGTTTAGCTCTCAGATACGCTCACCGTGCTTAGAACAGTCTATATTAATTTAATGTTTGTGGCTCATGCGATTGAGGGGCGTGCCTATATGACTGGGGAGAATGTTCACAGTGTGGTGGTGAGTGATAGACAGGTAATTTACAAAATAGAGGAGCGAGGCTATATCGAGTTTTGCGACTCGACCTGTCACACGATAAGAGAGATCGAAGTACCACCCTATGAGAGAATCGAAGAGATATACATGTGTAGTATGACGTGCGCCGTTTACAATTTCCGCAAAGGGGATGTTGTGGCGGTGTTGCAACATCCCTCCACCACCACCCTTCCACCACCCGCCTCCGTCCTTCACGACGCCGCCGCCACCCCCAGAGTCACCCGAGTACCCACCATCAGAGTCGCCTGAGTACCCACCACCAGAGTCGTCTACCTACCAGCCATGAGAGTCACCCGGGTACCCGCAACCAGAGTCGTCTACTTACCAGTCACCTGCGTGCCCGCCACCACAGGAGGAAAAGTCCGAAGAATCCGTAAATCTCGAAGATTTAACAATGTACAAAAATTATAGGTGAAACGCCCAACGATTACATACTCTGTATGGGTCGTTTCGGTAACGTTTTCCTTCCAAAGTCAATGTATTATTTGGATTGTAAGCGATTTAAATCTAAAGCACTCTTGTATGATATATCTCGGAGGACAAAGTGTGATGTTTAAACGTGAATTAATAAACTAGACGTGCTCATGTGTTTGTAGCACTCTGCTGGCGTCATCGGAGCTACCGGTGACATTTTGAAAAAGGTGAGAGGAGGGCACGCAGTTTGTGAGTAGAGCGAGAGTGTTTATTTTTATGCATCTCCAATTGACATTATGCCATTTAAATGCATCGGATCCTACGCAAAGCTCTCCAATCTTATTCGGCACAAACATCAATGTCATCAAACATCTCCAAATTGCTGCTCACAAGGATGCCTGTTGGGACGAGGAGGTATTGTGCAGGGCGTTAGACCTGATCGAGAAAGAGGAATACAACCGTGTCAAGGGTTTAAATGAACTTGTGAATAACAAAAGTTATAACGTTGTGCTATCGGAAGAGACCATCAATGAACCAAATGTTATTGTGCTCGAGTTTGTTGGATGAGTAAGATTGCCAGGTGAAAACTGTGGAGACATTGTCAATATACGTTCTAGCGCCACTCAGTGCGTTCTGACCTATTTTGGAGGTGACTCCTACTCATTTTCTAGATGGTAGAAGCGATTATATTCTTTCATGATGTCTTTTATTAGTTAAAAGAGTGATTATATGTTTTTCTTGCTAAGTATTGGTCAAAAGACCTAAATAATATTGCTGCTTGTTGTTATTGTTATGAATGTTTTAAATTAAACAATTGCTGATTGTCAATAAAAAAACTGCCTATAAAATGTTATTTTTTTAACCCCTTAAATAAGTCGATTGGAGAATCAAAAACAAGAAGGATATGGCAACATTATTGTAGTGACTTATGTTGCTACCCAAAGAGAAAGTATTTTGTCCATAATGTTTGAGACGGTGCTTCTATGAGAGTAGAGAGAGAGAGAGAGTAGACGTTAAAACGCAAACATATCAGTTTTATAATATTTATTCCCACAACACTTAAACAACAAAAAAATTAATTTAATATCTGGAAAAATATTTAACTTTTACAAAAAAAAAAATCATAAAAAATACACTTATGAGGATCTTGAAATTATTTTAAATGAATATGTTGTTACGTTTTAAGTATGGAACTATATACGCTGACATAATAAATAATATTTACACTAAACAAATTATCCGCTTCGCCAAAAAATATTTTGATATAATATATTTAACATATAAAAAAACGCCTCAGTGGCGTAGTTGGTTAACGCGCTTGGCGTATTGAACTCGACTGCTGAGGACGGGGAGATCGAGGTTCGAATCTCGGTCGGGCGAACTGGGCGTGGTTTTTCCTAAATGGTTTTCCCCTCGATGATCATGGTTTCTTCTTCAACAAGTTTATGAAGAAAGGTATCCAGAACATTTTCACCGCTATAGACGACAGGAGGTTTCACACATTTACCTTGTGAATCGACTATTACATATGCAAATCCTGATGGCGTATGCTTCGCCATTTTTGTAGTTGATGAGTGATCAGGGTGTGCAGATTGCACTTATAAGCTATATGAGCTTGTATTTATAGGACAGAAGGGAGGTGTGGGTGTAGATGTTAAAACACAAACATAACAGTTTTACAATATTTATTTAAATCGTGAAAAAGTATACATACAGTGTAAAGTATACTGTGAATATTTACAATATAGGGGGGAATAGTGGCCTCAGTACTAAATATGCTATATACATAGAGACGGTTTTCAATATAAAAGAAGATAAATATACACAAACAGTTTATTATATATATTTGAATAGTTTTAAAATAAATATATACAAATGGTTTATTATGTTTGAATAGATAAAAATATATATGCAATCAGTTTATTATATTTGACTAGATTTAAAATAAATATATAAATACAAACAGTTGACTACAATTAAAATATATACAAACAACTAATTGAACTAGAAAAAAATCAGGTAGGCGGAGGATTGTACTGGCAAATATAAAAATATAAAAAGTAACCCGGGTGCATAAAATAAATTTAAAAAATATACTTGTTTTCATGCAGAAAAAAATATGAAAAAAATATGAAAAAAAACCTCAAATCTTTGAAAAATGGTATGTCAGTGGAACTGTCTAGAGTGTAAGAAAAAATGATGGTTACTCAGCTCGTATAAATAATCACCTTTTAGTGGCGGCGAGTGCGTTTACAAGGAATCTGATACCCAAATGGCAATGTATTAAAATCATCTGTTATCCGACGTTTGGTGTACACGGGCCGGTATACTTTAGTCTGCGGAACGGTACATACAGTCGCAAGACCTTTTCTTACAATTTTGTGCGGTATCTGTATGTATCTTTCCGCGGCCTGTTCGGTGATCATCGCTTTCAAAACGTCAAAATTAACATCGTTCCGGTTGCCATAGTTTATGGTGATCCCGCGAACATTGCACACCGTTTTTGTTTTGGCAGGATCGCCACCAACACAAACTCGGTACGCGTAATTCTTGGGACCACCAGATACAAAGGCGCTAATGTAGCTTCCCGGACCGTAATCCTGAAGTTTATCATTGAGGTCACCTAAAAAGTCGCCGGTCGGCGGACTCCAATCGCCGGAGCGTTCGGTGAATAGAACGCTATCTGTATCATGATACAAAACGTGGTCCCCCAATTGGTCAAGGATGCATAGCCATAGCCATAGCAGTCGTGTAGCATGCCACCGCCACACTCGTGTTAGGGTTAGGGTGCATTGCGTCACGCGCATCCTTGTAATTGAGGACCATAACCTCATTATTTATATATATGATGCTGTCCACGGTGATGTACGGATTCGTCAGGTACTTTTGGATGCCCTGATAGTCGTTGACAACGGCTACGTGTGGTAAATTGGGTCTTTGCCCAAACTTTCCCCATAGTGAATTTAAAAATAGTTTAGCCAAAGTGCGGAGACCAGGGTTTTTACAAACAGAGGCGAAATCGAGTTTTACCCCTTCCCAATATAAAGTCCAACATTAGTAAGAAAACCTAATCCATTTAATAACAATCAAGATGCCTACAGTAGATATAAACCCTGGCCAGCTCTCGGCCCCACATTTACCCAAACTTGGTAGAAAACAAGGCGGTAAATATAAACTAATTGCAAACATTAAAGATACCAAAATATTAATGGAGACCAACGACTCTTTTAGTATAAGATCGCCTTAAGGGCTGACGTAACAGATCGTTGCAATAAAACGTTATTCGAAGAAATATAAATGGAATTTTGAAAGATAGAAATTTACAGCCAAAATGAATTTAGAGATTAGCGTTCAGCCTGTATAAATTAGGCTATTTACCTTGAAAGCCCAGAGTGAAATGTGTGTCCATACTCTGGGTTCCAACCATTATATACACTGTGAAAATCATGCGTTCTCAGCGCGTGAAGTAAAAGGAGAAGGGATGTTCGAGAAGAATCTCGAGGCCTGTGGGCATGGGTCATTCGCACAAATATAGTCCATGGAAGTTTCTCTGAATGCGCGCGCAGCTCGCTTGTCTCTTGTTCTCTCGGGCGAAGAAGAGGGAGGAGCTCTTTCGACACAGCCAGCGGTGAGCCTCGAACTTCGGTTCAGTTGAACGCGGATTTGTAGTGAAGTGCATCTCGATTTATTGTGGACGAGTCGGAACGAGTCAACTGGGGCTGGCTTGGTGAGTGTTACAACTTCTTCTTGACCATGTTGTAACAAGGTTACACAGCCTTTGTGTAAGCTTTCCTAAATATCTCTGTGACTTGGTAATGTGTGAGGATTTTCCTAGGTTTATTACGCAGCCATCTTTCAATCTCCTGAAAATAATACGTCTTCAGAGGACCCACGAAGCCTACATCTAGCGGCTGCATCTTATGCGTGGAATGTGGGGGCAAGCAGATGATGGTGACATGTGAACTCCGAGTCATATCAATCACTCAACATTTCTTGTATGGCTGTAGTGTAGTGTTCATCGAGTACCAACAAAACATGATCAGACTCTGTAGGTTTTGCGAACTTGATGAAATGGTCAAACCATGTTGTGAAAAGATCCAACTGGATCTACCCAGATAGATGGCAGCCCCAAATAGATCCTGAAAGAGCCCCATTCATCAGAGGTTGGCTCATGTTTATTCTAAGGAAAATCAGCATTAGAGGAACAAATACGCCAGTGGCATTCATGTATGTGACAACAGTAAGCAGCTTACCCCTCTCAGCTGATGTTATGCAACTTACAGCTTTTTTCCCTTTTAGGGAAATAACTTTCGTTTTCTTATTTTGGACCACAGTGAGCCCAGTCTCATCAACATTGAAGACACGGTGAGGTTGAACTTTATAGAATTCTTTTTCATAAATGTCAAAGAAAGAATCCACTTTTTCACGAGAAAATCCTTTCGCCCTTGCAGAGGACATTCCTTCCGGTGTTCTCACGGAGCCACTTCTTGCCGGCTGCTTCATTTCCAAGGTAGGATGGATGACTCAGTCCATTTTGGATAGCACGTTGAAACGCGAGCCTTTTAATATCGCTCCTTCTGAGATCAAAGAAACGTTCATTCATCTGTACACAATATTGTACCAATTTTTCTTCCAGTACTCGTGGGAGTACAGGTTTATTTCCCAACTTAGCATTCAATAACTCGCCAATACTTCGTGAATCCTTGGCACACCTCTCAATCGTTCCTTTGGGAACACCATAAATCCTTGAAGCTCTCAAATAACTCATTTTATTTTATCGAACAGCAGTCACAGCCTCGGCTATAGCCTTCTTGTCCCACACCTTCCTCTCTTTTCCTTTGAGGTGGCATCTGCAGAATAACAATATTTTAGTTATAATATTGTATAATATATTATTTCTATATTATTTTATATTGTATATTATTAAGGCGATAATTTATACAACAATAAAAAAAAGGAATCGACAATCAACAAAGATCTAACAAAAGTGTGAAAAGAAGTGGCTTCTTATATGAGATATCTCTCAAATAAGGTAAGCCCCTAATATCTCATATTAGGGAAATGCATGATGTGACATTGTGTGGCAATAAATGGAAGAAAAACAAAAAGCATCAAAACTAATGACACTAAATTATTCCTTACTATAAATACTGAACGTTTTTATATGACAGAACGATAAAAAAATAACTTACCTTGCCTCCAAAAACTTGTGCTGAAAACGGTCAACAAAAGCTTCAGAATGAGTGAGAATACGTGGTCTGTTTATTTACTGATATATCAGACAAAGATGGCGTGGTCTTGAACTGCCTTTCTACGGGAACTGAAGGGAACCTCTCAGGTAATCCACTTTCCACTAGAGTGCACTTGCTTGTTTACCTGATACTGCCATGTCTCATATTAGGGCACTATCTCTTAATAGGGTCCCTTACCCTATCTATAGTAAAATTTCAGTCAACCATAGATTTGTGTCAAGTTTTGGTTTAGTTCATGGATAGTTTAAAATCTCTTTTGGAACAAGTTAAAACAATGATCAATTTAAGGCAGCTTTACTTCATAATTATATTAAATGTATACAAACCATTTTTAATAAGATTTACTTGCATTAAACTGAATAATCCTGGCCAGTAGGTACGCAGACTAGATATCACTGATAAGCCTTGTCTATTATTGTTTTTTGGGTGAGAGGGAAGGAAGTCTGGTTTCGAATCCCAGCCGGGTGTACAGAGGGTGTTTTTTCCGTAAATAGTTCCTCACTTTCACTCCACATGAATGTGGATACATTCCCTTCAAATTCTAGCATCCTCATTACTAATTAATTAATATAATTAAATTAATACCACCCGAACATATAATAAGACCAGGACCGAAATAAAGTAGACAGCAAATTAATAATATTGGTGGTTTTCTAGATAAAATAATTATATTTTATGACATAGAGAATATTTATTTATATTCACCTTTAGATGCAAGTATTAACATTAAAAATAACCGTTTAGTAACATTAATTATACATAAATAATTGTAATGTGCATATATACACCACTGGCTGTGAAATAAACAATTGGCTCATGAGATTTATTTAGAATTTTTATTTTAAATAAGTTTAAATTATACTATAAACATAAATTATGAAGTGGAAAAGTTGAGATATTATCAGAAAAGTTACTCGGATAAGGAAATGGGTGAGTGAAGTAGTCTACATTGTAGACCTATTGTGTCATGATTCACATTGACATCAATTATAAAATGCGGCATCCCCAGAGCATGTACCCTGTCGTATAAATACATTCATTTAAATTTAGTTGCTATTTTAATGTTTAATAAAGGTTCTTTAAATGGTGGTTTTGCTATATCTGTTACCGCCACCCCCAAAACACCACCACCCCACTGTTGAGAAAAATTGAGCTATATTTTTTTCTTTTATGCACAAAAAGTATCACTTCCCCTCTTTCTAAAACCCACTTACAATAGAGTATACCTTTAAGTTTGTTGGAGATGTTATCAGAGACATCTAGCGAGAAAACTCTATGTCTAATGAAATTTCCATAAGAGCAATGTTATTTAAAAAGAGTTGAAGATTTATCATATAAACGCACCAATAAAAACTAAAATATCAAATCCGCAGCTCTGTAAAAATTACCAAACTTAGCTTGAAGTTTATAATTCCAAATTAAGTATTTAAGTATATTTGTTTTTTTAAGTAAAACGGTTTGTTTGAAAAATATATTTGATCAACAACATGCGTAAGTCTACTGCACCCTCTTTTACACCCTTAATATACAGCAAAAACACGAAGGCCTAACTCTCATTTATACATAGAATCTAGAAGTATCAATGAGATATTCTGCACCATGCACAAAACAACGTGGAGTCATTACCAGGGATTTTATTTTAAATAATTTCTTCAAACAACAAGATTAACATATTCTTGACTATAAGTAATGCTTAGTTTCATGAATTCTAAGCATCAGCATACTCAACAAGCAATTAAGTAATTAAGCTTCTCCAATGAAGACAACAAGTACATTTCTTGAAAAAAAGAATAATTTCATTAACATTACTTTATTGTATCCTCCACTATAATGAACATTTACATTCATAAAGGCTCAAAATACTTATTTGAAAGCACGAATTATAAAAAATGTACAAAATATGATAGTGGAATAAATATTAATCCTTGTGGTATAACATATTTCTAGTTTCTACGGGCCTGAGTAAAATGATATGCAATATTTAACTATGTAGTTAGGCACTAGTCTAAAACCATATAATATTCATAACCTATTAAAATCATTTATAATTAAATTCAAAACTAATTTTTTCAGCATAATAATTACATTTTGTTGACATCAAAATATGAACATTAGATTGTTGTTAGCATTGTTTCACATCTCTTTCATTATTGTAAAAAATAAGAGACTTGAGTCGAGTAGTTCCAAAACGTGTCTTCTCACAAAAAATAAAAAATTGAGATAGGTACACTAGTGCAATCTATGATCAACTATCCATCTCTTTTCATAAGTAATTTGTTCCCAAAAAAATCTTCTCTCCGTTAAATTAATAGAAGAAATGTGTCTATTGTTCCAAAATTTGTCTCATCCACCAAATGTTTGTTCCATAACTTGCCTTCTCCCTATGTTTCCAAAATAAGTCTTCTCCAATGCTACCATGACAGTTATTGTTATGATGTTGTTCCAAACCAAGTCTTACCCATGAACGTTGCATCCAACACAACACAAATGCTCTGTTTTATGTTAATAATCCTTAAACTAGAGATTATAGACTGTTTTTAATATCAGCATAAAATAAAATGGTGGGTAAAGGGAGCACCGTTAAAATAGCTAAATTAAAGGATGTCGACAACGACCTAAAAATACATTTGGTGATGGTTGGCGAGACCAGGCATATTTGCCATTCTACATGAATTCGCTGAATGAAAATCCTACTGATGAAGCCCAGGATGATGAATCAGATGTTGATTGTGGTGGTGAACCAGATGTTGATTGTGGTGGTGAACCAGTTGATGGATCCCTGCGATGTGCTAAAGTTCTTTTTATTATGAGATTATTTATTGTTTCAATTTTATTTTCCAAGGATTGAGCACTCAACTCCTTGCAATGTATCTATGGGTATTTTTGATGGGTTTTTTTTGCTAAGGAGGGTCTTTTTTTATAATTTCGTTTTTAAAATATTGAACATTCAACTTATTTTAATAGTAATTGACATTAAATTATTTAACATTATGTATGGATATTTTTAGTCTTAGAATAAAAATTATCACTAAAACACAAGCTTTTTGTATTGTTCCAAAACACGCTTTATCATCCTTGAGTGTTTCCAAAACTTGCCTTCTCGTTAGTGTAGTTCCAAAACTTACCTTCTCCAAGTTTAAAACTTAAATAAATGCTTTATTGTACAATGTAATTCAATGAGCTTATATATGACATATTTAATATGAGACCTCAATGTAAAACTAAATCCACTTCTCAGTATAAGATAAAACACACAAATACAGTTTTTCCTTATTTCTTAAAATAGTTTAAAAAATGGAGAAGACACGTTTTGGAACTACTCGACTCACTTGAAACATCGAAACATCTGAAGGATGTACTTATCATTTGGGGGGAAAGTACTAAACTGAAATTAATTTAATTACAACGAGAGAAATATGAACTTCTTGTGAAGTAGAAAGGAGTTTCATCCTACAAAATGTTGCTTCAGAAGAGGCAAAATATGGCACCAGATAATTGGTGAAAAATTATTTGTTTTACATTGTTATGAAAAATCATGAGAATGTTAAGAATTATTATTATTATTATTATTATTGTTATTTAATCCATATGAAAAATTTTGTTCCAATGTAAAATATTCTGTAACACTGTTCATTAAATTGGCAGAAACAACTAGATATTCTATTCATTTATATAAAGCCCTTTCTCACTATTAACATCATCATCATCATCATTAACTATTTCCAGCCTGTGGCTGGGTTAGTTTAGTAAAATGCCTCCCTCTTATTTTATTCTTCCACCCTCTTCCTCCTTTAATTTCTTCCATTCTTCTCCTTTCACTTGAACACTTCTGTTATCTGATCCTTCCATATCATTCTTGGCCTCCCTTGTGGTCTTTTTCCTACATACTTTGTTTTCAACATTTTCTTCAGCATCCTCTCTTTTTCCCTCCTCATTACATGTCCATACCATCTCAGTCTTGCTTCCTCTACTATCTCATATACTTCCTGTACTCCAACTCATTTAGGACAACTTCATTCCTAATCGTGTTTCTCCTCGTGACAGCTCAAGTATGAATTTGTTTCGGCCACAGGCTTACTAAGCTTGTCGTGGTAAAACCCTTTCTATTATGTGCAAATTTTAATTTCAGACGACAACAAGACAGTGTTTTTTAAAAACAAATATTAGCAGTAATACCTGCGCGGTGGAATTTTGTATGTATTTGCATATTTCAGACATCACATATTGGGACTTTAATTTGCATGAAAACTCCGACTCTTCTGAGCAGGCTCAGTTTTTACTAGATATTCTTAGCATTTATAAAGATTTATCCACCGACAAACAGACACCTTTTGTCATTTTTTATTTCAATTAATGCAATCAATATTTTGAAGAAAATATGTTTAGCTATAAAACTTACGTGGCAAGGAAATACCATAGCTACCTTGAGTAGATAAATACAATTTTACACGAAACATAATTTATAAAAAGTCATGTGTGCTTGCAATATCTTTTATTTTTATTTTTGCTGGTTCACTTGTGGCATAGGGCTTTAATTTCAAATAGGTACATTATTTACACTATGAAAGGCAATGTGAAACCGAAGGTAAAAATCTTCTACCTAGGAACAGAAACAGAAAATGCCCTTTCCAAAAATAATCTCTTCATTAGAGGGGCTACAAAAGGGGAGGCTGAAGACTAACAACTGTAAAATATTTATGTTGAAGTCATTGTCTTGTTATAGGAATCGTCTCTGTTGTGAAGCAAATTCTTGGAAAACCCAGTGTAATAAACTATACAGATGCATGGGGAGTAGCATCTAGGTCCTTTCAAAATACAATACACTATACAGACATGTAGTTTGTTCAGACTTAAATAGAAATACTTTTGGAAAACGATAGGAATAAAAAAGTAAAAAAGTAGCGTTCTGGTGTGCATGTGGAATGTTTTAAACTTGTGTTATATCAACCGAAACGGCGATCCGGCCCAACTCGAGCACTGTGGATGAGTATAAAACGTGTGGACGTAAACAAAGGGAGCTTGGGTCAGTATACTTACATGGGGATAGTAAGTCTCAGTTTAAGCTTTTAGTGAATTCGGGAAAACATAATATAGGCTAAGCTACCTTCTATATATCATTTTGTTAAGATTTCCCTTTTCAGAAAAAGAAAACAAAATTTTATATGCTTAAAAGATTAAATTAGTGCTACTAAAAAACTAAAATATAGGTTTGTAATCTCAAAAGGTTTTCACATTAAAGATTCCAAATTACCAAAATTTGGTCAGTATTCAAATGTTGATATTGTTATGCTCTGCCTTAGTGTAGAGCGTTAACAAACTAAGTATGTAATTATGTTCATTTTTATTTTTCTATGTGGTAAATATAGTTAGTAGCTTTTCTATAAATATTTTGCAATATCAAATAAAATTGAATGTCTAGGGGAAATATTGGGTATTTATGGATGTGAAGGAGGCATATGATAAGCGTGGATAGAAATAAAGTTTTTAAAGAGATGGAGGAGGTTGAAGTTGAAAGAGGAGTTGTAATGAGAGTGAAAAGCATGTGTGAGAATAACAGGAGCTGTGTTTAGACGGAGAGTGGGAGGATGGAGTGGTTCCAAATAACAAATGGAATGATGCAAGGGAGTGCTCTATTACCATTAAAATTTGTAATGGTAATGGAAATGGTCATGAAAAAAGTGGAAGGAAGATTCGGGGAAGAAAGCCATGTTGTTTGCTGATTACTTGATGGTATGTGGGGAGAAGGGAGAGGAAGTACAGGAACAACTACAATCAGAAAGTGAAAGAGTGTTAAATGACCTTCTATGGAGAGAAGTGCCCTTGAAGTGTAAGGAAGTGTTGTACCTCTTGCCACATATGCAATATAAACATGGACATTGAATGTAAGAGAGACTAGGAATGTGGAAGCCATGGGAATGAAGTTTGTGAGGAGCATGTTATCTGTCACGAGGAGAAACAAGGTTAAGAATAAAGTTTTCCTGGAATGAGTGGGGGTACAGGAAGAACATGCGATAGTAGAGAACACAAGAGTGAGATGGCATGGGCATGTAATGAGGATGGAAAAGAGAGTATTCCCAGTAAAAGGTTGGAAATGAAATCTGTAGGAAAATGAACGTAAGGGAGGCCAATAAATAGATGGAAAGAGCAGATAACAGAAAATGTTCGAGTGAGGAGAAAAATGAAATCAATTAAAGTGGGGAGAGTGGTGGAAGGATAGAGGAAGATAGAGGCATTTTACTAAACTGAGCCAGCCACTTGCTGGAAACAATTGATGATGATAATGATAGTGGACATAAAAATGCATTAATTTTATTGCAAAAGGACATTTAGAAACATTTTAGAAAACATAGTCATATTTTTGTGTTTAACACTGAAAATAGTTTACTATGATGTTAGTGTTTTATAAGTATTTATGACACGCCTCGGTGGTGTAGTTAGCTAACGCGCTGGTTCTGTGTTGAGCTAGACTGCCAAGGATGGGGAGATTGAGTTTTGAATCTCGCTCGGGTGAACTGGGGTGATTTTTCCTAAATGGTTTTCCACTCTATCTTTACGCAAATGTGGGTTCATTTCCTCTGCATTAAACCTTCCCAATTCTGAACCCATTAGTATAATTAGTAATTAAGCTTATAACCCAAATGGTAAGACGTGGTGCTAATTATATTATTTTATAAGTATTTATAATAACAATATAAAGTGATAGCAGTATGAAAACATGAAATTAGCTCTGGTAGCTTTTTCTAGCTGTTAGATATATCCATTAGCAAAAAAAATAAAAATAATGTTGTGCAGATTCAAACAACTACAAGGTTTCAAACTCTAAGCATCATTAAATAATTGATTCTTTCTATGGTGTAGTTATTAAAACACAGGAGAAAAATTATTATTTAAATATTTAATTTTATACAAAATACAAATATGTAACAAACATACAGATTTTTAAGGAACATGCTTACAAATAGTTAACAATCAACTAAATACATCACAACTGGTGATCAGTTAAATATGGTTAGAAGCAAAATATTTTTCTTATCATCTTACTCAAATAAAGATGTTTCTAAAAAAAATCACATAAATATAAAATTTACATTGATTTATATATATACATAATTATATATAATATATACGTAGTAACACAGCTACCAACTACAATACCGGTAACACTAATTTTCTTCAGCATTGCTTGACAACTCACACCATGGTATGTCTTTTTCTAGTTAACTGAATCTTAGTACATGTTCGGGTCATATGCACATGCTATGTTGAGCTGGTAATCACAAGAATGCTATCACACTTGAAATTGCTCAGTGACATCACAATTAATTCCAATAATTATTTTTTTGTTCAAAATCCATTTATTAAATAATGTAATTTTATTGTAGTATAATAACTTAAATACAATTCTATGTAAGCAATTTTAGAATATTTCAATTTAATTTCTATGCCATACTTTAATTACATATGGCATTTTAAACATTAATGTCTCTTATGCATCAAATAATATATTTTTTTAAATAAGCATCTTTATAGGACAAAATATATGAGCCATTGGTTTTCAAACTACTTTTATATAAACATTTGTTCATCTATTACTATAAAATATATATAATATTATATTATATTCTGACACAATAATCAAAATACTTTGCACATATATTCTCTGAATGTCAGATGTATACGGCACATCACTTGGTTGCACAAATTAGCATTGTAGCTTGCAATGAAGCTACAGTATTCTAGTTATCAAGCATACCTAATCTATAATAATTATTGTTCAGTTTATTTTTAGTGATCTTATTAGAACTATCTATTTTAATAACATAAAAATGTATAGGCCTGAAAAGAATTTTACTATTGACAATATTATAAGTTTCCATAACTTAATTAAAATCATAATATTTAATATAATTCAACATTTTCATTACACAGTTTCATAATTGCTATTTTAAGAGACTTATAAAGTCTATCATTTAAAGTAAATTTATATTTTTCAACAATCTTGGCCTTAAAAATGTATTTGTGATGTGCTATGATATTACAAAGAGTGAAAACATAGCTTATAGTTATAACTTTTGTTCTGAGGGCAGGAAGTCCTGAAGCAAATGATCATTTTCACAAAATATAAGAGATACATACATACCTAGCAACTGAACCTAGATCCGACGAAACAATCAAGATTGACATTACAACATTATTATAATATATGGTGCTTTGGAAAGTTTTTGTTGTGAATTTTTAGTTATAATATAGGTAGTGATGTTTGAAATAACAAAACAAAATATTATTTCTAGATGATATTTTAAATCCTCAAAAAATATGCAATCGGTGGTTAGTATGTTTCCAATCAATGTTTTTATCAACTACTAAAGGATTAGTTAAAATTGTATTTAGACTAGCATAGGCCAAAATAAATTTTATTTAAAAAAAAAAGTGGTTAACAAACTGAGCCATGAAAATATCTAGTTATTGTGAGAAATTCTTTTCACTAACAACTTTTTTTAAAATAATACCCGCCATATTAGAGAAAGAGTGAAAGTAATTTTTTCAAAGAAATAATATGTATGATGAACCTAGTAATATAGATATAAATGTGTATTTATAGATATTTTAAATTAAAATTTCTAGAAAATTGGGTCGACATTGTTAAGAACCTATGAGAAATTTATTATAAACCAAAATATCTTTGAATTCTAATTAAGTAAATTTATATTAATGTACCTATTATGTTCTACATGAAAGAATACACAGCAAATAAAAAAGGAACCAATAGTAAAAACAATTTTTCCCCTAACTTTTTTCTGTAGCTGCTTCAATATAGTAAAATATAAGAAAATGTAGCTCAAAATGTGAAAAGAGCTTATTAGTGTATCATTAATTGAAAAGTATATATTTATATTATGTCTATTATATTATGTTTACTAATATTGAAATACTTTAAACTTGTTAAATTTATTCCAAATTTCCTCCTTCAATTATTTTGAAAAACCTACTTTATATTTTTATGTGCTAAGACTTCACTACGTTTTATCTTCACAATAAATTTATACAGTAATGAACTGTAATTTAGTTTTTAAAGAACAACCATTAATGTACCATAATGATTTTCTGCTGCAGTCTCATACTGGGACTCAGGAACTTATGTTTTTGTTGCAAACGGTGTGTACAAGAGACAAACATAACAATATTAATGTGACATTTAGTTGGCTACACACAAACAAATTTAAAGATGAAAATATAGACATACTGAGATATGGTACATTCAAGAACAACTTTATTAATCATTGACTATGACAAATGTTATTCGAATCATTTTAATGAAATGATGTTCAATGACGGTCTAATAATTATTTAAAATTCTTTGTGATATAACTATATCACAATAACCAACTAAATACATAATAATGTTTATATGATTATTAACTATCATTTAACATTGTGCATGTTTATATTAAACATAAGTGGGAGATTATTTAGAAATTTAGTGATTCTCAAAATAGTCTGAAATTTGCTATGCACAAAAAGAAACTATTGACATTTTTGTTTGTAGGTCTCAAAATAGGCTCTAAATGAATCTGTTGTGTGCCCTGTTTAAATCCGCTACTGTTTAAATAAATTTGTTAGTGCTTGAAACATTCTGTGAACTAAATATTAGCTAAATTATACAAATTTACATACCTACTAAAAATATATATGGTATACATTATGATAAATTTAATTTATTTCCCATTTTCTTGGCACTTCCTTTAACAAAGTGGTGAATAGAAACATTCTTGCATATTTTACAGATAAGAGACCAACTTATCTTCAACAGTTAGATAAATTAATATTTATAAATAACTTTTTTTTCATATAGGTCAATAGTGCTATTATTTATTGAAAATGTATTTATTTTTAATATCTCTTTTCACTATTGGAGGGAGGTACATTACTTAGATAATATATGAAATAGAAAAAAGGGATTATAATGATAAAAAAAAATGTAATATAGCTTTTATAATGAAGAGAGGAACCCCGTTTGTATGCTACACTGGTGTCACTGGTCAAAAATTTAATAGATATTTTATCACCGCATTTTACTACACATTTGGATTATAAACGTGTGTAATAACTGCACTAATGGTCTAGGGATGAGGAAGGTTGAATTTAGAGTAAGTGTACCTGCATTTATGTGGTTATTTAATTGGAACAATAACAACAATTATAAAAATTATAAACCAAAATAAAATTTAAAAAAACCAAGGTTGATATATTTTTAATTTCAAATAGCTTTCCAAAAATGATTAATATAAACGCATATTAGTCATTTATACTTATTTGTTTTTCATTCTAAGCAAATTACTTTCCCTCTTTTTTATTTTTTTTGGGTTCTAATTCTAAAAGGTTGCTTGAACATTTCATGGTCCTTTATCACTGGTCTAAATATATAAGCCTAAGTCAAGTGATTGAGTGGTAGTACCTAATCAAATATATACAACAGGCAACCATCATCTCTTTAAACATGAACTATGTTCTTTTTATAATATAAAATCCTTATCGTGTTTGATCCTGGAGCTCCTTCCTGTACTTTATTTCATATAAACAATTATGTAGCTTAATTTATGTCAATTTTTCCTCTAGAACTGTGTATGTATTTATAATACATCCCTGCTATTTATTTACATTTCCTGTTTTTGTCTTTTATGACTAGCAAATCAACTTGGTGTCTACAAATTATTTTTTATGCTTTTGTTTTTTGATGTTATCAAAAAGGAAGTTGAAAGGATTATTTCTCACCCCCTGCTGAAGAATTAGTACAAGACAAACCCTAGACTCCTGGAATGAGTGGTAACAATAGGTTGTTTTCAATTGCTCTTTTTGCAGTGATGTCAAGTATGGTCGGTCTCTCTTTTCACTGAAAATGTCATATCATGTTTATTATTATTATCAGGTGTTCTATCTTATTACAGGTCTATTCCTATTGTCAGCAAACTTAAACCACCACTGTGGTTTATATTCTACCTCCTCTTTCAGCTTCACAGATTTTCTTCTTTCTCTCAAGTCAGCCAATATTTTAATTCCTCCTTCCTAAGCTCCTCTTTCCCTCAATCTTTCCTTCTATGACGTCGTTCATAAGATAGTTTTTCCTAAGGATGTGTCCGATCGAGTTTACTTTGTACCTAAGAATCACATACAAAAAGTTCTCTTCTTAGGACTTCATTTGTCACCCTGTCTGTCCAGCTGATTTTCTAGAATCTGTATAATATGGTATCCATCTTTCCTGAATCTTCTTCCACTTGTAATTTTATTGATTATTTTAAGAAATACTGAATAAAAAGTGGAGTTTTAAACTATTTTTCATTTGACATATCCCCAAATATTGTTAATTTTACTGTCAATATAAGTATCATGTTTAAATTGTTTTCTTTTTACATAGTGATTCATAGTGATTTGAGTATTATTTTATACTTCTATATAATATTAATTATGCTATTAGTTTAAACAACTCATTAATTAAGTTTCTAACTTATGTCATGTATTTTCCTTTAGAAAATGTTTAGTTTAAATTATTGATAGATCAATAATATTCCATTCATAGTAACTGCCAGTGGCTACAAGACACTTATATAGAATTACATTTTGAAAATTTGATCCAAGATAATTGTATTTTCAGTATAGTGCTGATTGAGGCATTGACTTCTTCATTATTTATAGTACCATTATAAAGATTTATTTTTTTAATAAACGATTGGATTTTTATCCAAGTATTGTTTATATAACATGCTAAATTCATTAGGAATACCAGTTACTTAATGGGTGTTCTTACAGAATACACTTAATCAATTAAATTAATTGCATTTTTTAGTTTTAGAATACTGTCTTAATTATGTGAAATATATGTAAAAGTAGACTAGAAATTAAATAACAAATTTTGTCCCAGCCTTACATACATGTGGGTAGAAAAGTTTTGGTAATTTAGTTTTAAATAAAAATTGGAGGAGTAAAATCAATTTATATTAAACTAATTAAAAAATTTTGGAAACTCAAAAGAACACATCAAAATGTTGAATTCATCTACATTCACTTGATCTTAAGTATGAAGTTAAATTAGTGTATGTTTATAACAGGTTTTGTTTTCACACTGATTGCATCTTTTGTTAAAATGTGATTGAATAGAAATGAACTAACAAAGTATGTCACAGTTCATGAGTCAAAACATTTCATATCTTGATTGATTGATCATATCAATATTATATGAGAGTATGAATTCTTGGCCAAGTAAACACCTTTATTCAAAATGATTGGTAAAACTAAGGATTGAATAGTCAGTCAAGAATTCAGTGTATCATCTTTAACATAAGCTCATTCAACTTTCTCTGGATTCAGTTTCCATCTTGTGCTGATGGAAGATCTGATCCGAGATGGCGGGGGCTACGAATTGATGATGTAGGATATCCAGTCGACGGTGTGGGCCACCCGGTGGTAGATGCCTGGTTGTCCTCTCTGGGCACAAGAGTAGCCAGCTGACACTATACCTATCAGGTACCAACGGCCAGTCTTCTCCATCATTAGTGGACCTCCTGAATCACCCTGACACAACAAAGATGGCTTTAATAAAATGGCAAGTCTTGTTTATCAGGATATGAGGATATCATCTTCCAAGAGCTCAAACAATAAAAAACTTTAATTTATAGGACGACATATGTAAAAAAAAATATCTGGGATATATTACATGTTTATTAATATATATAAGACTTTGATATCCACTATATAATCACAATCATATATTTATTTTAAATTAATATTTATTATAATATTAAACATATGAAATATAGCCTGAAAGTGAAACAAACTCAGTGTATAAATACTTAGAACATTAGAATGGTGACGATAATTAAACTAATGCATTTAGGTATAATCTAATGTGGTACAACCAATTACTTTATATTAAAATACGTGTTTGTATAGTTAAAATATGGTATAACATTTTTACATGGTTGGGTTGCGTGTGTGCAATACATTTTGTTCCCTCAATAACTATGGCAAATGCTGGAACCATAATCCTAATGGAGCTGAAACATCGGCGACGCAGAGCTGGGAAATTTGGAGGATAACATCTTTTAAGTTAAGTTATATTTAATAGCCTTCGGGATAGTGAACACAAATCATAAAAAGGCACTGTTTTTACATTTGGTGGGAGAAATATTACAGAGTATTTGATTTACATTTCCTCAGTTAACGATATTGTTTGATGCGGCATCAACTTCTGAAGACAATGCACATGATCTATTTATAGAGTTTCTTAGTAAAGTGACTAACCCTTTCATGCCTGAAGAGTGAACAACACATCGTTGTGGTTCTATCACAAAACACGGATGAACGTGTGTGCTGAATGAAACTGACAATTTAATTAATTTTATTTATTAACTATATTCACAAAGGAACCTATAATTAAAATAAATTATTTATTATTTTAAAGTAACATTAAAGTTATTATTATGATAGAATTATCGAGAGTACCATAAAACTAAAAAACGTATTTGTTTAAGTTATGTTTCAACCTTTTGCCATAAGATCGAGGGTCAAAGAGAATAGTGACACATAGGTTGGAGCTCAGTTGTATGATTAGTTCAGTAAGATGATAGAGCTCATTTGTATCATAGAGCTTAGACGTATTATGGAGCTTTCAAGCTTCAGCTATGTTGGCTACGAGTTGTAATGGAAAGCAACCAAGTAGTGTTACAAAGGCAAGGTGTGTCGGTGCAGTTCGTATGGTTTGTAAAATGTTTAAAGACTGTGCATTTAAATTAATAAATGAAGACTGTGGTTGAAAAACTTGTGTTTTTAAATCAATGGCCAATAAAGCATTATGTCAAAAGCTCAACGATCATGTCACGAGGTGGTCCAAGTGTTAGTCAGTTTATCATTAGATTAAAATACCAAGTATAAAATTGTTCCGTCGCTATTTTTGAGGAAAGCATGCTGATTGATCAAGTCATTGAGAAATGTACTTCAAGTGGGTTAAGAAGATTGTTCTTGAAAGAAGGTGATAAACTTAATCTGAATAAGGTATTGGCATTTGCAAGATCCTTAGAGCAAGCTGATCAGCATACTCAAGAGATGGAAGCAAAACTGGATCTAATTATTTTAAAAATTGGCACAAAGCCTAAAGAGAGATTTCTGAGAACAAAAGGGGCTAGAGATGACGCAGGTAAATGTTTTCGACTTGAACCAACTGAACAATACTTTCATAACCCAAACTTTCCAGCACATCATGGCACTTGTCGTAACAGTCAGAAATTAACTCACTTTGCCAAGTTTTGTAAAACCAAGAAAGCGAGAAATTTAAAAAAGTGATAACTACAAAAATGTTATAGAAGTCACCAAACCAGTCGAGGAAAAAATTAATATAAATGAATACGTGTTACAGATTCGTAGAGTGCCATAAACTGGAGATTATATAACAGCACTAATAAGTGCTGGTGTCAAGCTTAACTTACAGAGTCAAGAGTATCATGTAATATTTTTGTTAAAAATACACGGGAATCCTTGAAGGCTACGATTATCAAAGGGCATTAGAGTAGGCCTGACAAACAGTTGTTTGCACACTAAAGTTTTAAACTACTACCTCCATAAGATAAATCTGAATTAAAAATTGAACAAGTAATAGTACAAGAGCAAAAAATGTTAACTACTTTTGCTGCCGATAATTTTGGTAATTTGTTATTTGGTAAAGAAGCAGCAAGATTGCTAGGGGTTCTTAAAATAGGATTAATAAAGCAGAGCATCAATACTTGACTTTGGTAGAGATCAAAGAAATACTCTATAGTATTTTCAGAAAAAAAAAGGTTAGCTGAAAGATTATCAGCTGAAGCTCATAATGGATGATGAGAAGAGTTCAGTAGCCCAACTTGTCGAATATTTCTGAAAAGTGTAAAAGGAGCATTGGATTTAAGATTATCTACTTGTCAAAGAAGGCATAAATGAAAAGCTAAATTAACCCTCTAAATGGGTATCACCAACAGTATGCACAGTTAAAAAGACACGTGAACTGTGGTTGTGTGTGGATAACTGGACATGTGGGCCGAGAGTGAAGCCATTTTTCACGAAATCTTCCAAGACCCACAATAAATGACACAATAGCATACATGAATCATATCGCAGGCAAGATGGAGGAAGCAGAACTGTATATTGATTACTGGCTAGTCCATAGTAAGACCCAACAGGAGCATGATATATCTACTGCTGACACAATTAGTATCTAAAGGTCTGACAATAAACAGGAATAAATGTGGGTTAAACAAGGATAAGATTGATTTTATGGGGCATGAAGTATCTAAATACAGTGTGAGGACATTACACAGTAAGATTGCATCTATAGAAAACTTCCGCGAGCTGAGATCAAAGGAAGTACTTAAAAGAGTTTTCTCGGTCTAGTGGGGTAACGTAGTTCAAAGATGACTATTCCACACTGACTGAACCTCTCAGATCTCTCTTCCAAAGAAAAAAAAAAACTTTTAATCTAAGGCAAGCTAAAAAAAAAGATTGCTTTGGCCACAGCACTCTGAGTATTTGACCGCAGTCCAAAAACAGTTAATATTGCAGATGCCAGTCCATATACATTAGTAGGTATATTGATTCACTATCACTCTGATGGTCCTATAGTTATTGAATATACCAGCAAGTTCCTAAGTGATGTAGAGAGAAGATACAGTAAGAAAGAGAGGGATGCTCTTGCACTGGTTTGGACATGTGTGAGATATCACTACTATGTGTATGGGTTAGAATTTCTACTAATAACAGACCATAAAGAACCAAAATCTATCTTTTCCCCAAGGTATGAGCCATCACTTAGATTTGACAGGTGGATTATACGACTTCAATTTGATTGATTCAAAGTTGTTTACCACCAATCAAACAAATATTGCATATCTGTTATAAAGATTGGTAAATATCTCACCAGCTAAAAAAATAAAATTATTTGTTGGGTTAGGGGGGGAGGGCATTTCATGTGAGATGAGTTACAAATGAGAGTGTTCCTAGAGCTATACACATTGAGAAATTTCATGCGGAATCGACAAAGGATCCAGTAATGCGGGAATTTGGCAAATACTTACGTTCAAATTCTTGGCCATCGAAGTTTAGGAAATATGAGTTAATCAATGATGAAATAAGTGAATATGAAAGATTTTTACTAAGGGGCACAATATTATTAATACAAATGAATCTCAAAGACAGGACTACATCCAGCACACCAGGGTCGCCCAGGTATCATAAGAATGAAACAAAAGTTGAGGACAAAGGTCTGATGATTTTATGTGTAAAATAAGACTGAAGAATATTTCCAGTGTTGCCATTAATGGCAAATATTCAGTAATTCTTGATGGACCTTGGGAAAAACTAGACATAGATTTCCTTGGACATTTACCTGGTGGTGAGTATATATATATATAGGGAATGTTCTGTTTCTTTGTTGTGTAAATGGTATACAAACTTTCTCCCTATTAATTCACTAAACCTTGTGTTCCTTCTAACCTCAGCACTTAAGAAAATATAAGTACACCCATTCATAAAATCTCTCTCAAGAAAGGTTTAGATCATCTGTATTAGAAAAGTGATAGATTTAATGAATACCAATGTTTCAATGAAGAAGTGTTAATGGTATGGGCATAGGATCAGGGTAGACTATGATACTAGGTTTTCTAAAACCTCCTACTGGAAGTTTAACAGAAATAAATAGCTAAGTTTTATATGCCGATAGCTGGTGAAAACTTTCTTCGCAAAGGAATCCATACAGTAGCTTTGTTATTCTTAGTAGATAAAACTAACCAAATGGAATAGTAACCAAATATTAAATGATATTTAAATATATTAATCTCTTAATGGTTTAATTTAAGATACAAAGGGTGAAAGTAGGTTGACACATTGTAAATATATATATATATAAATAATCTGAACATGATTGAAAGATGACATTTCATTTTGAAGATTAAGTTAAGAGTCAAACAACAAAGCAAGTATTTTTTTAAATAATATTATTTGTGTAAGGAATCATAAATCATGGGAAATTTTCTCGATTGGATGCCAGAGCATTGTCTTTCTAAACATTATTGTTAGTTATTTATATTTGATTGTGTCTCGGAAGATATTGTTTTGTGTAGGCCTACTGTGCACATTCAAATACTTTTAAAATTACATATTTAAACTAGTTTTAAAATATAAGGATAAGAACTTATATATAACTTACTTTATTGAGAGTACCATAGTAGAGTCTGATGTGTTGTATGCATACAAATTGGTGATTAATATAATATCTGGTAAACCGTCAGCTAGAGCTAATCTAATAAGGAGATGAGATACAAGGTAGGCCAGCTGAATCTATCATTCAAGTCTCCCCTTCTTCATAACAATAGCTATGCCATCGACTAATGGCGCTAAAGGGAACAAAATTGGAGTTTTTTTGAGTTAAGATTTGCCGGAAGAATACACAAAGTGTATCAGTTGCTATAAAAATTGTTTATATTGTCAGGAATAACCTTATTTCTCTACTTTATACTATTTTTATAGTTTCAACTGGCTAAGGTATCCATAATTTTATCTGAAGACTTTTATATTAAAATATGAGTAATCAAGGTTAGACAGATAAAATTTAAATTTATGTAGAACGTAGGTAGGCCTAGGTAATAAACTAAAATATTTTAAGAAGTGTGGCCCTTACACAAGAGTATTGTAGAGTTAAAAAGAATGAGTTAAGACCAGACTCATAAAATAATAATTTTTTTAAACTAGTTTACTAACTTATGTTTCCTTGACACAAACAAATATTCATCACTAAGCAATTACAAACAAGCCAGTTGTCAAAGTTTGTGTATGCCTGTAAATGCAGTGTTTTTCAGAAGTAGGTTAATTTGTAGATACAAATGTTCTAATATTTATTAATATACGAGTATTGAAAATTACAAACACATATTTGAGTTTTCTGTGCTGCCTCTAAAACTTAAACAAAACTAATAAAATATACTCTATTTATTTTTTGTTTGTAAAACAAAATGTGATGGTAAGATAATATATTTAGGCTATATTAAATTACTTATATTCCATACGAGTTTAAATTAAAAATAAATAGTAGGCCTACACTATCCACTACAATTTCAACATTTCCCACTTTAAAGCAAAGTAATTATATTTTTATGATAAAAGTATTACCAGTTTAATTTCATTATATGTTTAGATAATACTTGAATTTCAATTAAAATCTACACCTCATAGTCCTCCAAAAGGAATATTTTTGTTAAGTTTTATATTCACATTAATGATTTTACTATCAAGAGTAGGCTTAATCAATAGCAAACCATCAGCAATGATAAACAAGCATGACAGATGCTTACCTAGACATATGTAACTGTTTTCTCACCTGACAAGAGTCCTTGCTTCCTCCCCGATAGCCCGCACACATCATCTCATCATAGATAACCACATTGATACCGTTGCCCTTGTGCCAGCGCTCACAAAGACGATTGTCGATCACAGGAACATCCACCGCTTGAAGAGTTTTGGGCCGCAGACGAGAACCTGTACAAACAAGAAGAATGACAATTTAGCTTTTATTTCTGTAGATTGTTTGTAAAATTTATTGTAATAATATATGACCTGATAAATTAATTTTTACTAGGAATTACATATTTATTTTTTTGTCGCATAGACTTTATTAATATATTTAAAGTATCTACTGGGTCTAGGATAATAGGTTTTACTTAGCTTTGGACAACTCTAGTTTTTTGGGAGGCAACATCCTTTCTGAAAATCCCTATAGGTGTTTATTGTTATCCTATGTGACTGGAAACCATTTTAATAAACATTATATTATATTTGGCTCAGGCAAACAATACCTTAAAATGAAATGCAAACCATTGTTTCCATCAAACCAAACACATTAAAAATCACTATTCGATATTTTATTTGGTTAACAGTTAAATGATACATATATTTAAGTTCATTCAACCTTAAAGTTTGTCTGTTAGAACTAGGTATAACATCTCGGCGAAGAAACTAAAACAAGGGGGACAGGAAATGAAACCGATTCCATTTACCAACGAAAGGAAAACACAATCTGACTCCTCTTCATTTTTTGACGTCAATGACCTACAATGTTCTCTTTGGGTATTTAAAAAAGGGAGTTGACAATAGATGGCTCAGTTTGTTTTGTGAACATAGACTTTTTTTCTTCTTTTTTCCCTATTTTCTTAGTGCCCATTTGGGTTGTACGCTCTCATTAATTATGCTAACAGAATAACGACAAGGAAGGTAGAATTTCAGAGAAAATGTACCCACATTAATGTGAAGCGAGATAAAGAGGAAACCATTTATTAAAAAATATACTGAGCAAAACTGACCATGATTCAAACCCCGATCTTTCTGGTATTGGAAATCCAAACTAGTAAGAGAGTTAAGCGGTAGACCTTATGATCAACAATGTGGGCTTTATATTTTGTTTCTTGCAAACTTTCACTAGAATTAAAAAATACCCGCCTCGGTGGTGTGGTTGGCTAACGCGCTTGTTGTGTTGAGCTCGACTGCTGAGGATGGGGAGATTGAGGTTCGAATCTCGGTCGGGGAAACTGGGGGTGGTTTTTCCTAAATGGTTTTCCACTCTCCCTCCATGCAAATGCGGGTTCACTTCCTCTAATTCAAACTTCCCAATTCCTAATACACTAGTGTAATTAGTACTTAAAGCGTATAACCTGAACAGATAGTAAGGTGCGGTGCTAAATATTAATTAAAAAATGAAAATTAAAAAAAAACAGAAAATAAGGTTGAATTTATGACAAGCGCCACTGACAAAGATGGCTGAGCTCCGCTGTGTTTGTCCTTTATCTGACCCTAAATTGAGTTTGAATCCTGGCTGGGTCTAATAACGATTATTTCCCTACGAAAGTATATTTTCATAATATTTAGACCAATAGGGTTCATTTATTTTATAATTAATTACCCTTGTTATGTTCAGCCACTCGTCCTCTATAAGCTTTGTGGTAGATAGATCTACATGAAAACAAATATGCCATATAATTCACTCTGATATTATTAGTTGCGAGTCAGTCAGTATAGAGACATTCATAACAAAATAAAAATCAAGGTTATGAAAGCAAAAAATCATATAATATCATACTTTAAATTGAAAACAAACAAGATATGATGTGTGGTGTGCTTAGCGGGGAGTTAAGATCATCAAACCCTCTCTCCACCTGGCATATGTGTTCTCTCTAAGCCTGTGTACAAACAAAATATTTAATGAAATATACATTTCTAATCTATATTTGCAATGATCAATTTCATTCTAATTTTCAAATACAAGCTTACAAATAAAATAAGGTTAAAAAACTAAATTAATCTTATACACTGACAATATGTTCTAAAAAAAACTATATAAAATTAAAAATTATCAAGTTATTAAAACCATACTACCAATAAATGATAACAATTAACAAATTTTTTCTTAGTTAAACTGATTCTACAAACTGTTTTTATTTCCTGTGCTATAAAATATTTATTTTGTATATCTCTGATTCCTTTTTATCTAGATTCTAGACTTAATTTCAGCATCATTAGTTCATTACTTTACCAGTTTACCTATAAATGGACAATGAAACAAATAAAATATCCCACAAATTGTAATAATTATATAATTGAATCACTATTTATAGATTATAATTATATACTTGTTAAAATAGAGCAGTAATTTTTTCTATTAATGCATGACCTTAATGGTGTGACTAATTTAAATTACATCAGTGGTGGAGCTGTGTGTATTGATATTTTCATTCAAATTTCACATTAACTACAATCTTGTATTGTATGTTTGACAGAATAGCAGCCCTCCAGAATCACTGATGTCTGTGTTATCTGTTAGCTCAAGATACTATTGATCACTCATATGTAGCTGATGGTTCCACATATTCATCACAAACTTGGCCTTATACTAAGATGGAAGAATTGTAGCGTTTATTAGCAAAAAGCTACAACAGTTAATGAAAAAAAAGCAAGACTAGACACTAATGGAATTAAAACGAGTAAACTCACCGTTGCCTCATTCAGCAGCTTCGACTCACTAATGTACTTCCCGCACAAAAATAACATGCCACAATGAATTTAACTGACCAACTTAGCGAGTGAAAATCATGCAAGACTGAACTGTGCATTATCACGGGGTGTGTTGGGAAAATTGTGGCATGCATGCGCAAGAAGGTGGTGATGAGTTAAAACATTTGTTCTGGAATTATCTACTAGATGCTCGGTTAGTCTACCGTCGTCTATTTATCCCCTCCTTCTCTTCGTTGTTTTGTGTTTGCCTTTGTTTTGATAACCCCTCTTTCCCCTCTCTGAGCTAGAATAATTTTATATATAATGGTGTAGTCCAGATGGACAGACTACTCTTGTCAGGATCTTGTCCTTGGACGCACATAGGTGTCCGGGATGTTTTTAGAAGGTACAAAATTATTTTTCGGCTGTTGTATTTTGAAATTCTGTTTGGCAAATTAATATTTAAATTTAAAAACTTTACAACTTTAAAGATATTCACGTAGGGATAATACGTATTACTTTAATATTTTGGGTACATCATGGTCAAGAAAGTTTATCTTCATTTTAGTTTTCTTTGATGTGAAGCCCCATCTGGGTTTGCGTGATACTAAATTTGTCATTTTACAAGACGCAGTTTTTGATGTTAGTAACTTATAGCCTGTACATCATGAAAGTTTTGTATTGTCATGAGAAAGAAACATTAGTAACTTGTAGCCTCTCTGGCATGAAAGTTGTACATTGTCATGAAAGAAAGTTTAGTAACTTATAGCCTGAGTGACATGAAAATCTTGTATTATCATAAGGAAGATAGTTTAGTAACTTATAGCCTGTACGGCATGAAAGTCTTGTATTGCCATGAAAGAAGCATTAGTAACTTATAGCCTATCTGGGTTGAAAGTTTTGTATTGCCATGAGAAAGAAATATTAGTAACTTACTGATTTTGGTAATATTCTTTACTATATGTTAGGGGTAATTTTTAATAATATTCCATTATATTGGTTGTTAACCAATTCAGGGCTATTGAAATTGCCCGCAACTATTGTTTTTGTTGTAAGATTCATATTTTATATATACCATATTTTATTACTGTTCAATATTTAAACTCTCTTTATTCAATATCAATAAATAAAATATTATCTTCTGATAAATTTCTTTACATAAAATATTCCTATGTTATATCCTTCACAGGTAACCATAGTATATATAAATATCCACATTACTAAATAGTTGAAGAGTGAGTTCAGGTAAACAGAAAATAAGTAGACCTGAGTACAGCCTATTTACTTTGTGATTATCCTATCGGCTTCTCTGCAATTATTATTTCCTTTTTTTTAATTCTTAGTTTTGTTGTGCACTAGCCTTTATTCTTTTGGAAGATAAGGGCGGTGACCCTGAGCATATTCTTATTGATAGAACATTGGCCTATTAAGCCAAAAGTCATGGATTTGATTCCCATGTCCAGGTGTCATTTCTCAACTAATGTAAATTAGTACTTTCGTTTTATTTTTGATTTACAATTGGATGCCAATTTGAAGAAAAATCTTTAGCTCATATTTTACCTCTGCATTTAGATCATTTCAGTTCCTTTGTTTTTTTAAACTTTTGTGATTAGTGATTGGTAAAAAGGGGGTTAGAAATTCTGACCCATGGTATTTGGGGATCAAGTATAGCCCGTGTCAATAAAATACATTCCCTTGGCCCACTCTGAACAGTACCCAATATCCCCCAGTCTGAAGCACACAACTGCCTTGTTTCTAATTTATTTTTCATTGTGAGAAATGTAAATTTTGACAAGTTTAGTAATTAATAAATCATTTATAAAATTACTTCATGCCCAGATCACAAACATCTCCTTCAGTTAACTTATATCATTAAATTATCTTTCTTCAAACTTTTCCTTTAAGCTACTTGAACTGCTTTAAGAACATTAATATACGATCACTACCTTCTATTCGCTCACATGTATTTCATTAACATACGATCACTACCTTCTATTCGCTCACATATATTTTCATTAACATACGATCACTACTTTCTATTTGCTCTCACATATTGCACTCTTAAGCAGTGACAGATTAAGGTATTTGGGGGGACTGGGGGTATTGAAGAATTTGGGGCTTGAGGATTTATAGTGAAAATAAAAGGAAGCATTGGAATATCATATTTCGATTATATTTTAAATTTTAAATCTTAGCAAAACACATATTTTAAATCAATATTATAATTATAATCAAACAAAAATTTACATTAGTAAATAGGCTACAAGTAGAAATGTCCATTTAAAATGGATTTTTTCTTGTCTTAATATTTGCACAATATTGTCAAATGACAACTGTCTTGTAATATCATGTTCTAATGACATTATAGCAAGACCACTAAGTCTTGGTTCAAGCATTGCTTACATAATTTATTTTTAGTTAAAATAGATTTTGAAAAAGAGCTCTTGGCTTCACAGTTCGCTAAAGAAATTACCAAATATAATTTAAAAGCAGTTATTATGTTTGGAAAAACATCAATCAAATTAATTTCATACATATATTTAGCAATGTCTTGTCAACTAACTACAGCAAGACTCTTGATAACGTCACATAACTGTGAAATTTCTAGTTTCAAAGATCCATCCTGATCCTCACTTTAAAAACTTAAACATTTATTAAGTGAAATTTCGTCCATAGTATTTGAAGTTTTGCAAATCACTTACAAATTGAAATTGTGATTAAAAAGTTTGTAAGACTGTAGGTGATTAGTAAGTCCACTTTATAGCTTATTAATTATCACAAAAATGTTTCTACCGAAATTTTTTTCCATCTTATGATAACAG
Source organism: Timema monikensis (assembly GCA_902151445.1). NCBI lineage: Eukaryota > Metazoa > Arthropoda > Insecta > Phasmatodea > Timematidae > Timema > Timema monikensis. The sequence continues at coordinate 55,707 of CABFVZ010002396.1, read as the reverse complement.
TCTTATTGTTGGTTTTATCATTTCCTGCATATTTTTTCTTTGATTGTCTTTCTGATGAGTAAACAGAACCTCTGGGAGAGTTTTCGCTTAGTAGTTTAGCTTTCTTTTTGTATTTTTCAAAATTGTCTCTCTCATTGACTATAAAATTGGCTAATGACTCAATAAGGCTACAGCCTGTTAAAAAATATAGGGTAGATTTTTCTGAGCTAGCACTATCTTTATATAAATTTTCCAAAATATAATGCCAAAGAACATAATCAAAATTCATAAATTTCTTTTGCAAAGGTTTTGCCTCCCGCCAGGAATCAATTTTTACTTCAATATTCTCGGATAATGATCCAAGGCACACAAAATGTTTTCAAGTTTGTGAACAGTGCTTTCACAGACTCATAATGGCACCACCAACTGGTTTGAATCAAGCTCTTTAAGTGAATAAGTTTGTAATTCAAGTATGGTCTCAAATATCTTAATAATATGGCTCATTTACTAGGAGAGCTTGAGAAAAAAAAAAGTACCATCTTTGTAGGCAGAAAAATTTATTAGGCTTCTAGACAAGATTCAACAGCACTTACTCCAACTAAGTTCAATGGGTAGCCTGCACATGGTATGAACTTGAAAAAATTATTTTCCGTCTTCATTTGTGCTTCAAATCCTTCGTAGGGTCAGACATGTTTGTCGCATTATCAAAAGACTGTCCTCGACATTGACTTAAAGGAATATCATTACTGTCTAAAAAGGATTCTACTTCATTAAACAAAGACTTCCCAGTGTGACTTTTGATATGCTTAAAAACTTATCTTTGACTTCCTCCAAATCGCTGTACCTACGTACAATTGACAACTGGTCTACATGAGCACAGTCTGGAGAATACTCCACTATCAATGAATAGTGTTTTGATGGTTTTATTTCACTTACCATTGAATTTAACACCTTTTCTCCTATAAATGAATTAGTACTTCACAATTGTTTTTGATAAATATGAGGGCTTTACTTTTCCTTGATTATAATATTTGGTAATGTGCTCCTTCAAAAATGGGTCAAACTGAGAAATTAGTTCAAGGATACCTAGGTCATTGCCATTGTTTTCCATTCCAAAAATTTCACTCTCACCATGAAATGATAATTCTCGCTTGTAACATGAAAATTTTATAGTTGACACAAAATAGAAATCAGATAAATAAGGCTATAAAATTTAATTTTTGAAGTTGTACAAGATTGTTTAGAATGGTTCAGGAGCCGGAGTCAGAGCCCCTGAGCCAGTGGGGGCCCACAGCTGCAGCATAAGTAGCCTACCTACCCTTAAACAGGCTCTTAAGGTTACAAATGAGATTAACATTTTGTATAGGTATCTATTTAAATTTCAATATTTTACTATAACCTGAGTTATAAAGTATCGGGTTTAGCTGCAATATTAAAACTAGATATACTGGCTTGTATTTACCATTATTTTTACATCGTAACTATTTTTTCCATGTCGATTGCTGCTGTCTTTATATCAGCAGTGTGGATACGTACCAGCCTGCAGAGCCCCCCAGCCGGCAGCCCAGCCATACTGGCCAAGGAAGTCCTCTCCCTTCTCAGGAAGACAGATAGGTGCAATGTGAGGCATGTACTGCACAGGACGGTCAAGCTTTAGCACTGCGACATCAAACCGGTCCGCCTGTGGTGTGAACTTGAAATAGGGGTGCACTCGGATCTCACGGACACCGAATGTGTAGGCTGGAAGAGGTTCGACGGCTGAGTTGATAACATAGTCTCCTAGCGTCACCTGAACCTGCCGTGCTGATGCTCTGTCATCATAGAATAAACAAATCAGAACACATTATTATATATTTAGCTCTCATCGGCATTTTAAATCGACCATACGTTATTATGACAAAGTAGTAGGCTATAAGAATATTGTTCTTTAAATTGAAAATCGACGCCTAGGTATGGGAATTGTACCCGGGACCTTTGGCGTACTAACACAAAGGTCCCGTGTTCGATTCTTATGTCCAGGTGTCAATTTTAAATTTAAAGAATATGGTATATAGATGCGGCTATCACCACCATAACTAATAAACATAATATTGCGGCTGTTTAATCGATGATTATTAATGGTTTTAACAGTTAAAAAAATGGAAACTTGTACCAATTTGGTACTTGTGTTCTAATATTTAGAACATTTATTCAGTATGTAAAGCAACCTGGTTTAAATGGACTAAAGTAATATTATGTAAACATTTAAAAGTCGAACAGACCTAAATATTAAGGTCCTACACCCAAATATTCTTTAAATCCATAATCAATGTAACAATATAAATGTAGCTGAATATTAGGTCTTGATGATCATAAATGTGATATGATGTGACCTATATTAATAATGTATAGAGTTACGGGAAAAATAATACTTTGGGTACTCAAACAGGATAACATTAGGAGCTAATGATTTTATCACTGAAAAAGATTTATTATACTATAAATTATTATCTGATAGCAAATTTCAAACTAGTGTTTGTATGTGAGTATATGTGTTTAGAATGACCATGGAATATAACCGTGTATGTATGTTTAGAGTGACCATGAAATATAACTGTGTGTGTGTGTGTGTTTAGAGTAGCCATGGAATATAACTGCGTATGTTTAAAATGACTATGGAATATAACTGTGTGTATGTTTAGGATGCCCATAGAATATAAATGTATGTGTGTTCAGAATGGCCATGGAATATAATTTTATGTGTGTGTTTAGGATGGCCATGGAATATAACTGTGAGTGTGTGTTAAGTGTGGCTATGGAATATAGCTGTGTGTGTTTAGGATGACTATGGAATATAATTATGTGTGTTTAGGATGACTATGGAATATAACTGTGTGTGTTTAGAGTGGCCATGGAATATAACTGTGTGTGTTTAGAATGACCATGGAATATAACTGTGTGTGTTTAGAGTGGCCATGGAATATAACTGTGTGTTTGTTTAGAATGACCATGGAATATAACTGTGTGTGTGTTTAGAGTGGCCATGGAATATAACTGTGTGTGTGTATGTTTAGAGTAATCATGGAATATAACTGTGTGTGTATGTTTAGAATGACCATGGAATATAACTGTGTGTATTTAGGATGACCATGGAATATAACTGTGTGTGTTTAAAGTGGCCATGGAATATAACTGTTTGTGTGTATGTTTATAGTGACCATGGAATATAACTGTGTGTGTGTGTTTAGAGTGACCATGGAATATAACTCTGTGTGTTTAGAATGAACATGGAATATAACTTGTGTGTGTGTCTTTAGGATGACCATTGAATATAAGTGGGTGTGTTTATTATGACCATGGAATATAACTGTGAGTGTGTGTTTAGAGTGGCCATGGAATATAACCCTGTGTGTATGTTTAGAGTAACCATGGAATATAACCCTGTGTGTATGTTTAGAGTAACCATGGAATATAACCGTGTGTGTATGTTTATAGTGACCATGGAATATAACTGTGTGTGTATATAGAGTGATCATGGAATATAACCGTGTGTGTATATAGTGACCATGGAATATAACTGTGTGTGGGTTTAAAGTGGCCATGGAATATAACTGTGTTTAGTCTTACCAACCCATGGGGTTCCTTGTCCATACATACCTAGCAACGCAATGCCCTGCTGTGATCACATGGTATCTGTTGACCAGGGAACCTCCACAGCGACTAGAGCCGATACGGATGTAGGCCTATAGAGCAAGGATAAACAAGTTGGATCGTTATCAAATACTAGACTACTACATTTACCTGAAATATTGGTCTCATGGGTGTTATGGGAGACCTCATAACTAGAACGTAACTTTGCCTTAAACTCATTACTTCCTACCTTTAGATACATTTTTATGATATTTTTCTCACTTATTAAACAAACATATTAGCATTTCTTGCAGAAATAATGTTAACTAAGAGATAAAGTAGGAAGGAAAGAGGTGTAATACGAATATAGCCAATTCACTGACTTCCGTGGCACCATGCTATATTAACATTGAATGCTAAGGGTATAAGTAAGAGGGGATTAGCTAGAAACACATACAGGATCTCTAGATATATAAATATTCCATTAATAGTATGAAGAGAGGGGAGCTAATTACACGTAAAGAAACTATCAACTGATGAGATGCAGACTTATCGAAACAGATATCTAACGTTCGTTTTTACTCGTCATGAGTATTAGAAAAGGTCACTTCCATAAAACTACCCATTGTCTGAAACCATTGCAACCAAGGGGTCACATTACTCAAGTCCCTAAGACCTCGTGTGTAAAATGCCGCCCCACAGCTGTATGTTGAAATAGTCGAGCCTCCCTGATCAGGGCACCCCAACCCCCTTACCATCATACAACATCGATGTACTTCTATGATACATGTAAGATCTACAATTTCAATTTACGTGATCAATGTATAGATGCACTACTGAGTGTGTTAAGGTGACAACCCAACTCTAAACCTAGCTCAGATCAATGTATAGATGCACTACTGAGTGTGTTAAGGTGACAACCCAACTCTAAACCTAGCTCAGATCAGAAAATGTTAGAATGGAAGTCCTAAATGAACGAAGGTTGTATGATCCATGAAGGGTAATTTAAATTATATTCTAAGGAGTTATTATTCATGTTTGTATCAAATCTCTTTGGTAGATGCAAAAATTTAAGTGGCTCTAATGTTAAATAGGATGGGTGAAAAGGGCCTAACACTCTTTGATATAACTAGTAATTTAATATCATTTAATAAAAGCAGTGAAATAATCAAAAATATATATTAGTTGAACTTGAAATGTTCATGTCTCCAAAAAAGAACGTGATATATAATATATTTCTCTTTCACAGTAGGAAACAGGAGGAAATAAACCATTAGAGGACTTTATAACTGATTTGAGGAAGCTATAAAAAATGCGTGAGTTTGGCGATTATGATACCACGTCTTCTACGAGTCGATATAGCGTCTAGAGCTGTGTAGAGAATACGGAGTAGAGAACTTCAAGAACGAATACTTATTGTGGATAATCTTAATTTAAACTAAATTATTGAAGCATCCAAAACAAACAAATAAGGTTACTAGGTTTATGTGAAAGAAGTACAAGGATCGAGAGTCGATACAATTTAAAACAAAATTAGATATAAAGGGCGAGGATAATCCGGAAAAAGTTAAGGAAGACCAAAAATGGCTCTGAACGAGGCTTGACCAGCAATTAATAGACTGTAAATATTATAGTAATATATATTCAAACAAAATATGTCCAGCGTACGGTTTACGCTGCAACAAGTGTCAGAAATATGGACAATATTAAAAAAAGGTGCAGAAATCAGGTCGTGAAAGAAGTGCAAGAGACCAAGGAAGGTGATGATGAAAACATTAATGAGTTTTTAGTATCCATGATAAAAAAAAAGCCCAGTCGAAGATTACCGTGAGTGAAATTTAAAGGTTAGTTGTTAATATAAAGATTCTATATATATATTTTTTAAATTGACAAGTAATTGTTAATACAAAAGCAGTATTCACCAAGCTGAAATAAGTATCTCTGTGATTGTTAAATGGATTATTTTGGAAATGTTTGATAAATTTAAGATCAATCCAGCTTGTATTGTAAATCTAAGCTTTATATTTTAACACCAAATTCATAATTTAGACTTTTTCGTTAAAGAGGCTAGAATGCCTATGTTAGGGTTGGAATTCTGCTGTATTCTAGAACTAATATTAAAGGTGAATGCTATTAGGTTAATAAGAGCAAAGAAGATGTTGTTAAAATAAACATTGATGTGTAGTTTAAAGACGTATTTTAAGGGTAAAAAAAAAAGCAGTTCTTGTTGCTAGCCAAGGTAAAATAAAAAACTTGAAAGTTTACGGACATATATGAAGGTTTGACAGAATCGCTTGGTAGCTTGTTAATAATTAATAGAAATTGCAAGTCTATTAGAATATGCCTTAATACAAAGGAGTAGAGTAAGTGAGAAGATATTGTTAAATACCTACCCTTGAATATATAAGTAAAGTTAAATAATAAAAGCTATTTTAAAGTACTTGATTTTAAGGATGGTTGATATCAGCTATGGTTTGATGAAGGACCAAATTACATTTGTACTTTGATGTCCTTTCGGGCTATATAAGTTTGATAAATTACCATTTGGGCTAAATTGCACACAGGAAATTTTTGCAAAAAATTAACAATGATAATTTTGGTTACATCTCAGGTGTATAATTTGACGATTAGCTCATAGCCGTAAAAGACATACAAAAGTATTATTGTATCCCAAAAGTCGTTTAGCGTGCCCTCAACTATAATGTTAAGAAAATGCAATATAGGGTGCAACAAGTAGAATATATTAGTTATAGATTTGATTAATCTGGTATTATTTCATATAGTAGAAAAATTTGGATCTGCTCAGAAGTAGAAGACTGTGGTAAATACTACCAACTAAGAAAAATTTCAATCAGCCTGAGATAATAAACTATTCCCGAGAAAAAGAAAAAAATGGAAAATAAAAGGAAGTTATATGAACATTAATACAACAAACATACAAAAGGACAAGATGATTTTGAAAATAGGTAGGGTCTACTTCATTGTCATTAGGGAAAGGAAAATCTGGGAACCTGCAAGAATGAAAAACCAAATTGGACCAAGGTCATACATAGTAGAGCAATAAAAATAAAGTGAGGTGAAATATTTTATATTTGTGTCATTCAAAAAATTAACCTATATAAGGTAAAGTGTAATAACACCAAGAACGTTGTGTTCATTTTGAAATTCAGAGAAATATTCTGAACGAATTCAAAAAAGTATAAGGGCTGTGCACCCTCCGGTTCAATATCAATCAATAGATTACATGAATTAGACGGCATTTCCCGGCTAGTACCTATGGTATGTTTTCCGAAAGGAAAATCACTCCAATGGTCACCATTGTTTGGTTAGTTAGGTTTAAGTTAGGTTTAAGTGTTCCCATTGTTTCCAGGCCCTCATCATACTCACTATCACCAACACATATCCTCGGGACATGGAAAGAGCCTCCACGGAAAGAATGTACGATTAGTACATTTAGGCTTCCCCCGAGCAACTCGTTAATCTTTCCACAAACTGAGCTATGAATGATGGAGCACAGCCGCGCAGTATTATATAATCACATTGAATGGTTCTACTTTGGTTCCAGCCATAAATATTTAGAAGTATGACAATACACACACTTTATAACTTAAGTTGAAATCTTTTAGTCTCACCATAGCCGAATCAAACAAAGTATGAAACTTTCCATGATAGTTTCTAAAGTGGTTTCAGTCATTGATACATGAAAACATGACGATACACCCCATTACCCATTAAGTCGATATCGTACAAGTTTCACAATGACCATCATCATCTTTTTTCAAGATGTGGGAGGGTCAGTTTAGTAAAATGCTTCCTTCTTACTCTATCCTTACACCATTCTTTTTCCTGTACTTTCTTAAATTCTTCTCCACTTACATGCACACTTTCTGTGATCTTCCCCTCACATCTCTCTCTTGCCTCTCTTGAGGTATTTTTCCTACATACTTCATTTCCATGATTTTCTCTGAGATCATCTCCTTCTCATTCCTCCTTAGATGACCATACCATCTGATTCTCAGTTCTTAAACTTTTCCGCATTAAATAGTTCACTAAATATATAAAATATTATATAAAAGGGGCTCATACTAATGGATATATGCCTGTTTTCCAGGAGTAGGTAGAGCATAGAAGCTATATTCAAGATATTAAGCTACTACTAAAATTTATACATGAAATTGCAAAAATGAATAATCTCAGCAAGTCTTTGGTGCTAAATGCTTAAACCAAACCAAAGTTAAAATCGAATACTATATTCCTTATTATATTCCTTCCAAAATTTGTATAATCCAGGGTCATATCTAGCAAAAGTTTGGCCACTCCAAGAATAATAATAGAGAAAACACACCAAAATGCTTCAAATTCCTCTACCCTCACTTGGTGGTGGGACGCAGAAAGAAAGCAAATATTATTTCTTTGAAATACTTTGTTAGCGCAGTTACACGACCAAATATATAATAAGTCTTATCTACCTGAAATATTGATAACAAAAGAATAAGATATAGCAAATGAAGAAAACAATGAAAAATCAGTCACATAACCTACACCACTATTGACCAGACTAAAACACACTAATGAATATTTAAACAAAAAAACGATATCGATGAGGCCGTAAAACTGTTCTCAAGTACGCTTCGGGAAAATACATTACTGACGCCATGCAGAATCAAGTTGCATCATGATTTGTGAATGGAACAGCCTAATCTAGATTTCATAATTATTGCGTGTGACCACGAAGCCCGAAGGTATTGATAGGTACATCATACTCCCCAATGCAGACCTGCATATATCAGAGTCAAGCCCCATTTTAGAATAAAGATGATCCAGAAGAAAATAACAAATTGGGACATCTTCATGATATAGGCAGCCACACACAATGGAAAGATTTGTACAGTGATCAATTAATTAAGTGAACTAAACCAAAAAATATTACATCTACAATTCATGACTCAGGAGAGATTGCTTATTCTAACTAGGAAATTATAAAGGAAAACTAGGAAACCATTTCAGAGCAATTCAAATTCAACGCAGAATCTGAATATGAGGACTTAAAAAGTGTCACAACGAAGATTGTACAGGATTTTGTACGCAGACTAACATGAGACCAGGCTAAGTCGAGTACCACCGAGGAACTTCAGAATACCATAAGCCCTCTACCTAGGAATAAAACGTCACGGCATGACCAGGTTACTAATGAAATGCTAAAACTATTGTTGCCAAAAGCGATAGCCCTTCTACTAATTAATCTGAACAAAGTGATAATATTTTATCAATTTCCGAAAACATTAAATAAACCATGATAATTACTATGTCAAAACTGAGAAAATATCAATTATCAAGGCTTTTACAAAAGTTAATTGGTAATAAATTTACCACCTAAATGTAAAAAACAGTGAAGAGCTTCTTACAACATTGATAGTGTAAGGTCATGGCCAATGAACACACTACATGTCATACTTGTGGGAGTACCTCAGGGATCTATACTGGTCTACTACCTGTACTCAATTTAATATCTGAAGTAATGACCAACAAAAACATTTAATTGAGACTCTTTGTGGATGACGCATTGATTTACAAGATATTAAAAAATATAAATCAGTCAAACTTAGCAATGCAACCATGTATTATAATTCAACTATTAGATTGGTTCAATAAATTGCGGGTTCAAGTGATTATGAACAAATCAGTGGCAATGTTGATATCAAGGTGACGAGTTTTCTACTATTAGAAAATAAAATCCCAATTCACGATGAAATCAAATATCTAGGCATAATTCTGGGCAAGAAACTGATATGGAAATGACATATTGAATAAACAATAACCCATTTTGTTGGCCGCATGGTCTAAGTCGTCACTCTAGCAAAAGGCTAGACGATGACGGGTAAATAAGGGTTCAAGAATCGGTTGGGTGTACTGAGGTTTTTTTAATGCATCCAATAGCACCTTAAGTAGACTCCAGAAGGTTTGAACAATATTCTTAGAACCATAACCGGGGTAAACAGAAGAAATAACACAGCAGATATGTAATAAAGTACCAATGGAATAATGTTGATGGAAATACACACTGTAACATTACGTTGTAATATGATACAATTGGAACCCGCCCCATGCTGACATAGACGCACGAATTGTAATAAATCATACTAACCGCGCCGATATGTACAACTCGGTTAGAATCCCTACAATAGTAATCTTCTCTGTTGTAGTTCATGTAGGTTGATAAGACATAATTAACAATGCTGGACAATATATTTCACTACCAAATCCAATTCTATGTTAATAGTTTGTACGTGTACTCACCAAATAATTCTGCCTGTACTAGTTAGCTGCATGGCTGGCCTGTACCGGACGGACTAAACACGACGAGTGGGGCAAGCGTGTTTCAATGTATCTACAAGACGTCCTAACGCATTACTTGCAACTGGCGAATACAAGAGCTATACAACTTTGAAGAAAACTAGGAATAACTACGTACCTGACCTCTGGTGGTGAGCTGAAGAACCACCTATACAACCTCGGAAGATTGAAGAAACTGGCGGATTTTCTGATGGCACCGTGTAAATATTTGTGTACGTGACTAAATCAAGACATCGTTGACGTCACCCAGCGTGTTAATGCGTATCCCACCTCCCCTTTTGTGCAATGAAACCCCTATATAATGGCTACGAGTGTGTGGCAATATTGACTATCTTACCGTCGATGATGGACGAAGGACCATTGTCTCCGACCTGAACAATGGCAGGATGAACTTGTAATCTGTATCAAATAGTAACTATGGTGTTTCGCGTTTTGCTCTCTATCTTATTTTTGACTCTAATATATTTTGAATATAAAACTTTAAATTTCTGTTTCAAAATTACTATCTTTTTTGGTCTTTCTATTTAAATAAACTTTCTGTTTGTCGCCAGGTGGGCGCTAGAGTCTTTTTGTTGTTTTCATTCTCGTAGATAATCACTCTGATAAATGGATTTTATGTTTGTACGAGTTAAAAGTTAATATGTTTGAATTTGCGGATAATTGTAATGAATTTGTCTAATCTTCGAAATTACGTTCTTATTTGATTTTCTTTTTGAATAATCGTAAATTAAAGTAATTGATAATTTTTTGTTTTGAGTTAACGATGACATTCATTATTTATTTCTCATGTAAATATCTTTTTCTAATGTATGTCCAATTATGACATTTGAAGTATTGTTTATTGTTTAGGTTCGTATTCTGAGTCAGGTTCAGATAGTCCCACGGGAGTTTGACTAATGTCTGTAGCCAAACTCTCGTGTTATGTAAATTTCCGTATATAATGTTTTTGAGTTAAAGTAACGTAACTTATATCTTCGTTTTCTGTGTATAACGAAACTTTCGTAACCATTTCAAGGCGCCCATTAGGCCCTTCTATTCTGTTATATATATATATTGTTGTTGTCTCATATATACTGAACCGTCTGGATAATGATTGGATTTCAAGTTTCTTGTCAGTAAATATACCTGTGACGTATTGTTGTGTCGCCGAGTTTAATTTCCAACATAACTCATTATGATATAATGAGACCATGTATTGTTATCTGCGATCTTGTTATTAATGTGAATAAACTGCTCATATTGTTCCTTTTAAATATTTCTAATAATTTCCCTGTAACTTGTACCTTAGATTCACTCTCTCCCTTTTATTATTTTCATGGCCGGGTAGTATTAGGACTCAGAGAAGGTGTAACAACACATAGGTGTATACACAACATCCTACATGGAAGCAGATACAATAATGAAATAATAAGAAACCTAGAAACCTAGGAAAACAATTCTGAGAAAGCGTGGCATTACAAGAGGCCAAAACTTAGATATTATGTAAAAATAAAGTTTCTTTTAGATTTTCTTAAAACCAATTCCACACCTCACTTCAATCAAAACTCACTTCAATTCTTTACGAGGAAAATTATGTAGTAACTTGTTAAGTTATCTAACAGAAAACGTGAGGTGTATTGTCTTGTGATGTCTAGGCTCGGGTACAAAGCGTTCATAGAGCCCAGACAGATAATATAAATACTGCCCCCTGTGCTGTCATGTGTTGAGGATAGGGATAGCTCTTTAACTGTGATACAATAATCATTTGTTGGTTTATACAATAGAGCTGGCATGTTAAACATGCGGCCGCAGTGTTCCGATTAATGATTCTGTGCAGCCAGTGGGCCTTTTAATGAACCAACAAACAATCCGGCTTATTATAAGAGTTATAGTGTAACATTACTTTGTAAAATGTTACAATAGGACCCCGCCCCATGATGACGTAAATCATACTACCCGCTCCAATAAATACAACTCTATTAGGATCCCTACAATAGTAATCTTCTCTGTTGTAGTTCATGTAGGTTAATAAGACATGATAAAATAATGTTGGACAATATATTTCACTACCAAATCCAATTCTATGTTAATAGTTTTTTCATGTACTTACCTAATGAATCTGCTTACACTAGTAACCTGCAAGGCTGGCCTACATCTGGCGTACCAAAACGACGAGTGGGTCAAACGAGATACGATGTGTCAACTAGACGTCCCAGCATTCCGTTTTTAACTGGCGAGTAATGAGCTTTGTAACTTCGAGGACAACAAGGAATAACTACGTACCTGACCTCTGGTGGTTGGAAGAAGTACCACCAATAAAACATCGGAAGATTGGCGAAACTGGCTGATATTCTGATGGAGCAGTGTAAACAAAGGTGTACGTTACTATTGGAAGACATTGTTGACGTCACCTAGCGTGTGTTTCTGTTTTCCCACCTCCCCTTTCATGTGATGAAACTCCTATTTAATGGCTACGCATGTATGCCAAAATTGAATATCTTTTCATCTGCGATGGACGACGGACCGTTGTCATCGACCAGGACAATGGCAGAATAAACTTGTATTTTGTATCAAAATCGTAACAATGGTGATTCGTGTTATGGACTCTAATTTATTTTCAACTCTAATAATTTTTCTATATAAAAACTTTAATCTTCCGTTTCTAAAACTAACTATCTTATAATGGTCGTTCTATTTAAATTGATATTCTACATTAGGTAATTCGCCACCTGGGTGCTAGAGTTTTTTTTGTAATATTCATTCTCGTAGATATCCACTCTTAAAAATTGATTAAATTTTTGTACAAGTTAAAATTAATGTTTAATATTGTGGATATTGTATTAATATTTTCTAATCATTGAGGTAACATCTCTTATTTAGTTTGCTTTTTGAATTATCGTAAAGTTATTTAACTATTAATTTTGGCTTTTTGTGTTATCAATGACTTTAATTAACTATTGCTGACTTAACTATATTTTTCTTTTGTATGTCCCTTTAGGACTTTTGAAGTATTGTTTACTGATGACATTATAGTTTTGGTTCCGTAGTCTGAGTTAGGATCAGATAGTCCCGCGGGGATTTGACTATTGTCTGTTGGTCAAACTCTCGCGTTATGTAATTGCCGTACATAATGTTCTCTAAGTTAAAGTAACGTAATTAATATCTTCGTTTTCTGTGAATAATGAAACTTTTGTAACCATTTCAAGGTGCCCATTAGGCCCTTATAATCTTATACCATATTTAATTTCAAACATAATGTTGTTGTCACCGAGTTTAATTTCCAACATATCCCATTAAGATATAATGAGTCCATGTACTGTTATCTGCGCTCTTGTTATTAATGTGAATAAACTTCTCATATTGTTGCTTTTAAATATTTCTAATAATTTCCCTGTAACTTGTACCTTAGATTCACTCTCTCCCTTTTATTATTTTCACTGGTTGGGTAGTAAGAGGACTCAGAGAGGGTGCAACAATAGGATTGCAATATTTGAGATTATGACATTTGTATATCGATCATTATTCGGTGAGATCTAGCAAGTGATGTTAGTGTAACACATTTTCTCACTACTCACTAAATATCGATTACCAAAACTGGTTAAACTTGCGCACCATGTATGTGCAATATTTGTCAGCACACAAGTGTGTTCTAAATGAAATAAACACCCGAGCGATCATATTCACAGATATTTTGAACATGACTTCAACAAGAGAACTAACTAAAGACATTCATACCCTTGATGCAAATATAAAGTTTATAATTGTTGGCAAAAATAATAAATTTATAGATCAAGTCTTAGCATTTCATCTACTCAGTTTTGTTATAGTAAGGATTTTAAAATTTGGATTTTTCCATTTAATGTGGTGACAATTTATAGCTTTCTGAAATGTGGCCCCCTCATTATTTTGAATATTCACTATGGCTTTATGGTCAATTAAGTTTGACACGCCAGCAACAGAGGGTTGGTCTGGACGCCCTATTAGGCTGCCATTGAGAAACTCCAACATTTTAATATAAAATACGTATGAAAATAAATTTACATGCTAGTTATGTTTCTTTTTAATCAAGACTATTCGATAAACGGTATAGCTATTTCTTTAAGGACATATTAAACATGTTATTGGTTCATTCAGTCACATAAAAAGTAAGATCTAAAATGATAATGATGACAAAGTATTTTTTCATAAACCTGTATCAAATAAATCAGGGAACATTATTTAAAATATAATTTTAACAATGTTCCAAACAACATAAAGTGATAAAAATGTTAGTAGATTATTCATGTATTGATTTAAATTTTTTAAATTATTATAGAACTAAAATCACAATTCCTAAGGTATATTTATTACTTTAATTACACCTAACTACACTGGAACTCACTTCATTAGATCAACATTCACCAGACTTCCATTTATAAAACATGAACTTCACTGGCAAAGCCTCACAACATAAACAAAGCCCTTATAACATCTTGATTAAACTAATTTCATCACTTCTTATATTTAAGAAAGGGCAAGACAAAAACTTTGTAGACTTTAGTTGATTTTAAAAATGGTATTTTTCTCTAGTTTTACCAGATAAAGTGGGTGGAGAATAAATAAAGTATTATATTCAAAATTAATTAATTGTACTCTTATTAAATTATACTGTGTTGTTTAGTTCAACTCGATGATTAATACCATATGATATACTTTTTCCTAACTAATATAAGTGTAAATATAATATATTAATATGCTTAAAGAGAAAATATATTGTAAATATGGTTTGCTATTTTTATAAATGTACTACAGCATCTGACATAATATTTTTGAAGTTAATTCAAATTTAAAAACTTCCACTTTTTTATTTATACAATTTTTCCTTGGTTTCATATTTCAATACGGCATAAAATTTGTGACAAAATAATTATATAAATGTTTTATTCATTTTAATTATAACTATCACTGGCTATGAACTAGATTACATACAACATTTATCTAAAGGTAATAATATTAGTTTTGTAATGCATAGTCACTATTTATAATAAGTATATTTGTATGTATGAAACACATTCCTGGGTATAGACTTAAAAAGGTACTATACCTATAGGCCCATACCAAGTTTATTTCCAACTCTAATAAATTGCTGAATAATGTTTTAAAATAACAATACATCAATGTTAGAATAAGCAAATCCCACTATGTTTAAAGCAATAACATAAGAGTTGCGTGGTATTTTACTCCGTAATTAGTGCAGAAAGTTAATATCTCCAGTAAAGTTTGTAAGTAAGGTCTAGTTCATACGACTCACCTGCCAAGGGAAGCTGCCGAAGCCAGCCTCATCACCTCCAACTATTCTTCTCTGAGCTCCGAGAGATGGACCCAACTTGCCAATGGACACGCCACATCCTGAGGACATTCAACAACCACACACCCGTATCTCAAGTAATACCCTCGCACCATCATACCTCAATATGGTGACTCTCAAAACTCTCAACAAATAGAGCCTTTAAACTTGATTAACACATTTTATAGAAACATATTATACACAAATACTTGAGCACCTTTTTATACGACCATGGAAGGTTTCATGATACATTAGGTATTCATATATTTAAAATAATTAATGTAACAACAACATACATAACATATTCAATTTTAATAATATCATTTGTCTTGACAATGGTACTTGAGATGTTAGAAATGATTAGTGATAAATCATACTCTCAATCAGTTACTTGAGTATGATCAATAATATTGAGGTGAGTAAATAAAATATGGGCTCAATTTGAATTTTATTTGAAACCTGTATTGTAGATTTTTATGTAACTATATAATATTAAAATAGAAGTATTTTAACCTTTCAATAATTTTTTCCATTAAAAATTAACATAACACGGTTGTTTCTGTATGGTTTGGTTAGTTTTATTGCTTTCTGTTATATGTTGAGGGAAATATTAATGAATACGTAACCAATGCTCTTGGGTAGCTTGGTTATGATGAGTCTTGTTGCCACAGTGTGAATGCAAAACACTGGTGTGTGCTCATTAATGTTATGGAAGTTGTTTAGTTTTTATTTTTAGTATAAATACTACACAACACCAAAACTAGAATCCATGTCAAAAAATGTGCTGTTAGTACAGATTTACTATCCAAGTTCTATGAAAGATGGCAATAGTTATATGCTACATGGCAACAAATCACAAAGCTCATATTCAACCTCCCCCCCCCCCTTCCCACATATTCCCTCACTCATACATATCCCATACTCCCCTTCCCATGGATGAAAGGTTAGTAAGTTACTAGAATCCTTTCAAAATAGTGTAAGTTTTACAATTTTTAAATTATAATATTTAATTAGCTATATAATAACCACGAATAACGTTTAATAACTTTGAATAATGCTTACCATTCAAAAGGATAATACAAAACATATGTTGTTCATACATTTTAAATTTCTGAAACTCAATTAAAATCTAAGAGTCTTATACTCTCTCTCTTTATAAACTATCTGTCATAATTTAAGCCACAGCAAGAGAAAGAAACATAAAGTCTTGGATAAAAAAGGTCCGAATAACTCATTTTGCAATACTAATGTAATTTGTATTATTTACAATGTAGATTGAGTCATCAACGCCGCAGGGAGTATGCAGCTATAGGTACGTATGTGTATAGCAAGTTGCATATCATCAGGCGGACAGGAATGTCAGGCCGCGAGCAACGTTACCTAAAGTTGAGCCCGTGCCTAATGCAACAGATGGATAGTTGTGATAGTCTTGGGGGGGGGGGGGGGGGGGGGTGGAGGGGT
>CABFVZ010002396.1:6822-34322 GCA_902151445.1 Timema monikensis | reverse complement strand
ATCTACACTGAAAAATAAACTAAAAGACTCATAACAACATATTTCTAGGACCGCTTTGATATTGACGTCTGGAAACTCAGTGTGGTTGCATTGCACATGCATCATTCACAGACATGGAACGTAACATTCAGTTACGTGCTATGTTTTAAAGTGATCAGTAAAATGGGGTACCAGTACAAAAACGAGTGTCTGACTGATGCAACTCTGATTTAAGGTGAGGAAAGGCAGAATTCCCTGCTTGTACGTAGGCTGCACGAATTCCTTTCCGACGACACCCATATATAAGGATATCTGTGGCACTGAATCGTTGCCTGAGAGAAACCGGCCACTTTGCACCTGTGATGGTCAACATAGGTAGACTATGACGTCACAGGACCGTTGCAGCGGAAGAAGAAATTCTGTATTCTGTGAAACGTTCACCGGATATAAGTACACGGCGACTATCCTGTCACAAACGTTCATAAGGAGAACCTTATAACTGAACCCTCGATAATTGTAACCTGTGCAGGGGTTGAACCCAGCTCTCAATTTCGAGTGCTATAGGACATTCGGTGGCTGATACACCACATATCCACAATTCCTCAGCAGAGTTCTGGCAATTGATGAAGCAAAATTTACCAGAAAAGGCAGTGTCAAGTTCTGCAACCAACACATTTGTTCCGACACAAATTCAAATGCTGTCCTGGAGGTCCATTCGCAATATCAATTCTCTATCAAAGTTCGGGTGTGAGACATGGGTGCTATTCTGCTTGGTCTGTATGAAATGTCTACACGACTATGAGGTTAAAACTTCTTATATTTTCTGCGGACCATTCTCCCCCAACTACTGGAAGACATTCTGCTGGCAGTGCGGCTGAGTACGAGGCTGATTCAGGATAATGGAGCCCAGTACTTTATGACCAAGCAGTAAGACGCTAATTTAATGAATACCATCCCAGGCGATGTATTATACACAGCGGACCTGATGCATGGCCGGTGTGATCTCTCCATCCCACCCTTGCGACTTCTGTTTGTTTGTCCACGTGAAGGGAATTGTGTGCATCCAACACCACACGAGAGAACATCTGTGGAATGCAATTGTAGCTGCTGGAAATAATATCCGGAATATGCTGCACAGCCTTCAATGAACATGACAGTCGTGGTTCAAGAGGGCTGGACTGTGTTGTGAATACAATGGTGGACACTTAGAATATCTCCTATTAACGTGCAATGTTCCACTCTCAAGGTCAACTTTTAGTTTATTTCTCAGTGTAGATTACACTGCACCACTTTATTGTATACAATTACAAAAAAACCTATATACTAGTTTACTAGACCCAACATATTATTGGCGCCAAAGTAAAATAACATTAATCAATGGGCAAGATTGAGCAAGTTACGTTCTCATTGGGTTATTAGTTTGTAAAGGCCTGCATATGTGGACCTGGAATTTTAAAAATTGCCACCCAATGATCTAACAAAAATTAGTGTTATTCAAGTAGGTATTTATCACGTTGAGTATAGATTGAATTTATTTAACCTTTACAGCGAGTTTTAGTAAATTTCGAGAAATCTATTACAATGTTTTTACTTAGAAAATTTCAAGTGGATTTTCTCAAATAAATACATGCATGTTTTTAGTTAAAGCATATGATCATGCAAATTTAATTTTCAGCTAAGTTTAATGTAACTTAGGTACACATGTTTTAATCGGATGAAAGAAAAAATAAAGGTAATGTAGTTTATGAAAATTATCTTGAACATGACACAAATCATTAAAGGCAAACATTTTCGAATGACTGTTAGTTGAGTTCAAACTAATAAAACTTCAACCATACTCAAATTATTTACTAAGTATACTGACATCATTAAAAAATTGTTTTTAAAATCCTATGTGAAAGAAAAGTAATTTTAATCTTTCAGTGAAATTTATGATTCAATAATTCGAAGAACTATTCCTTAATCTAATACTTATTTTAAATAAATACCATATATTTTGAAATCTATTTGTTTCTCTGTTTGGGTATGGATAGTTAAATTATGTAATATATCAGTTTAATATTTAAACATGCATTCGCGAAACATAATTAAGTCTTTGTGGAAGTTGGTGGTAGTCAAAAAGTGGCCCAGGAAGTCCATAAAGCAAAGCGGGAGAGAGTAGAGTCATGAAAGAAGAAGAAACCAATAACTCCCTGGACTAACTAACAATATTATAACAAGAATAGAATCTTTCCCCACTAAGCCATATAAACCAATAAATAATAATTACATATTAATGTTTAAATGTATAGTATAGTGTTATCAATGTGTTGTACATGAAATACCACTCAGTTACTCTAACAAAGAAATATGAGAAATAAAACAAATATTCAAAAAGTATTATAAGCTATTATAAATTATTAGGAAATAATTTAAATTACCTATTTTACTTTTTGACATTAAGTTTTGCTTAAAGTTTATTTTCTACCTGTGCTATATTTTTTACAAGCATAGAAATGCCATTTTTGTAATTTAAAACATATATCTATTCAGGTTTATATTTATGTTAAATTATGAATTCATTGTTGAGTTGATTTATACATAAAAGTGTAATATTTAAATCTCAGTTATGTCCAAGAAACGGGATGGATAACATACGTTTATGTGAAGCATGTATTTACAACTAATTTTATCCAGATTATGTTTTACTCTTAATCTCCCGTCATAGAAAACTATTATTGGTTGATGTTGATGTATCAGTGGTCCGAGATTATGGGAAAGTGTACAAAGGGATCAGTCTTGTCTTGTCTGGTTTATGGTGATGGGGAGGTCAGAGTTTGAATCTTGGAGGCTGTTATGAGGGTATTTATAAAAAAAAATCCACTGCCTACCTCCAAGTAAATGAGGAGATTCTATTTCCAGGTTAAACTGGAAAATCCCTCATTCATCCTTGTCACACCTACACCATCATTTAAGGTGCAAAATATAATAACAACTTCTTAGTTAAAAACAAATCTAAATATTTGTAGAATATCATTTCAACTTCATTAGTGTAAATATGTGAATAAGTTGGACGGTTAGTTATAAGTAGTGGACAAAAAAGGATCTAAAAATAATTTGATACAATGTATTAATGATATAATAATAATATTAGTAATACTAATTATTGAGGTATCGTCACGAGAAATAAATTTGATAGTAATTGATATGTTATCATGATAAAATAATTTTATAATATAAAAATTATATATTAATAATATAACAATAAAATGATTTGATAATAAATATGACATGATTGAGAAAAGAGAATTCAAATAAATATACTATGATCACATTATTTATTGAGGTAAGTAAGGAACCTACCAGATTAGAATTATTGAAATCGTTGTTGTTTATTCTAGTTTATGGTTCATAATTCACGCAATTAACTATATTAAGAATTTCATTAGCACATCACGTAAAGAATATAATGGAAACCATCGGTGCTAGCTAAACGACGTATGTACTGTACGTATGAACAATAGATGACCTTATTCATGTCAATGATTATAAGTTAACTCGATCTGTAAATATTGTATTAAAATATAAATTTTGAGGTGAGTTCACTAATTATAATGTCAAAGTATCTCCCTCTATTTTAGTCCATATTTTATCTAATTTTATGAACGTTGTCCAATTATCTAACATTTTCATAATTTTTCTCAGTTTTTTAATGCTCTGTACCGATATGAGGAAGTCTCAATCCAGATCTAATACATTCGATAGCAGACACTAACTTGAAAAACTAATACTAAAGCTCTAATATCAAGATATAATAGAAATGTATTAAGGTAAAGATATTGGTTGGATAAAGATGAAAAAAAGAAGAAAGTAACATTTGGTAAAATATCATGTGAACAGTCCACCTAGCGTGTCATGTCCTGTGGTAGGTCAATCCTTGGAGAGAAATGTTACAATATGCTTTAGGTATATCAAAGTGGATCACTCGTGCAGAAATATACCAGAGATAAAATATACACTCAACTTACCTACCAGTGTATATACATAAGTTTTAACATAAATACTATGATTCAAACAAAAAGTTTAGGTAATTTTAATATGTATAAAAATAATTATAAAGAGTTTTACGATGTGGAAGATAAAAACAATGTAACAAAGTGGTAAAAAACATTTACTAACAATTTAATTTAACCTAGATCAAAATTTAGCAGTAGACACCTAGCACCTGAGTAAAAATGTGATTGACTATAGCCCGTCTACAACCAAACGCACCGCACCCGCTTGTCGGGAGGAGATGAACACTGTCCTTCTCTTGCGTTTATGTAGTTGCGTTCACCCGATAAAAAAATAATATGGATGGACTACTAAGATCAAATAATATGAAGGAAGTCTATGATAACAACGCTTGGAAATGTATAGTAATGAATACAGGATTTTCAATTAAAATCATGTGTATTTAACCATTTAAATGTTTTTTTAATATTTATTTTTTATTTCAAAACATTAATATGAATTTTAATTTTATAGTTATCATTGATGTTTGATCCTATTGGTTGAAATTACGTTTTACGACTTTTCATTGTAGACAGTCTATTTTGTATTTAGGAGAAGCGTAATTACGAGTGCGTAATTGCGAGTCCGACAAGCGGGTATGTTCGTTGGTTAACTATGAATCAATATTTCTTATGTCTTGTGGTTCATGACTAGGCTGTATCATTTCTTTTCAACTTGAAACGAGCTTATGAACAAACGTATGTACTCCTAATGCTAAACAATGTACTGAAATGTTTAAAACTACACAACTATGGTAAACGAGATAAAACTAGAATAGGAAATGAGATTGAATGAAACCGGCTTTGCAAGCCAAATGAAAGAAAAACTTACGTTTAGAACTAATATACCTATAAATAACCACAACTTAAATTATACCTAGCTTGGCCAAACTTATTTAAAAAACAAAATCTATTAATAAATCACTTTAAAATCCCTTGAATAAAACGAACACTAGCTCAAAACACCTTCAATGCACCTTCAAAACACTCGAAATGGCGGCTGCGGGCTAGCGACTCTTATTTCTAATTAATACAAGCTTTATATATATATATACATATATATACATATATGTGTATATATATACATATATGTGTATATATATACATATATGTGTATATATTATATACATATATGTGTATATATATATATATATATATAAATATATATGTGTATATATATACATATATATGTGTATATAAAGATATATATATATATATAAAGCTTGTTTAGTTTTAAGTTCCCTTATGGTATGACAATAAAATGTGCATATAGCTTAAAAACAACTTTGTACACAATACATCCTCAGTAACGTTCTGTCCAGTACCCTCTCTCTCCTAGCATACTCCCTTTGCTTCAACAAAATCCATACATCAAGTAATACATGCTCTTAAAACTCTTAGTGTTACTCATTTTCACAAATTTTTCTAGAACAGCGATTCTCAAACTGTGGTGCGCAGAGCTTCTCAAGGTGGTATGCAAGCAGAAATGACAATGTTAACATTTTCCTCTCAATTTGAAGAACTTATTTGTGTTTAGCAACACTAAAATGGTTCGTCTACAACTAACACACCCACTAGTCAGACTCACAACTACGGTATGGGTAGCATATACGTAACTATGGTTTCACTCTTAGATGACTACAAAAATAAAAGTCATACGAAAGTTTTGAAATAATAAAATATAAAATATAAATACATATTTTTATGGCTAAACATATTTTTTTATTGAAATAAAAAAAAAATTACAGTTCCACAGTCTGTTGTCCTAGCTAGACTCAATAACTATTCATTTGATTTTATTATGGTAGTATAGCTACGTTTGTTTCTGATTGGCTGAACGCGACACCACGTAACTACAGTCGATGAGTCGGGGTAAAAAACAAGTCAGCCATGGGACCTCACGGATACGGTTGACTCCGGTGTTTCTAAGAACATTCTGATAATCTGATTTGAAAATATTATTATTGTGTTACATTTAACGTGATTCCCATTTGCTGAAATTGAAGTGCTAGTGTTTCCACACGTATCTCTGAATTAATTTAGTTTAGTTGGCGTAAAATACAAATCAACATGAAAAAGTGTCTTATTAGAGCAACAACAAACAAAAAAGTTATACCTTCTAAATTCCTTCTAAAATACGAAAAATTGTAAAAAAATATGATCCTGAATACATTAATATTGGATTCACGGTCATGGATATAGACAATGATCCAAGGCCTCGATGTGTAATCTGCTTTGAAATTCTTTCAAAACAAAGCATGAAACACTCATTATTGAAACCTCACCTTAGTTCGAAACATTCAACGTTAGAAAACAAGTCTAAGGATTATTTATTTTGAAAACTGAGATGAAAGGCACAAAGGAAGTCTTTTACCGGCAAGTCTAAGGATTATTTCGTTCAAAAATTGACTTAGATCAAAGGCACAAATAAAGCTATGTCATCTTTTACCGGCATTACTAAAAAACCAGGGGAGGCCTCTTTCTTGGAAAGTTTAAGAATAGCAAAATGTGTAAAAGTTCATTCAATCGGTGAAGAGCTGCAGTTGTAGCCTGTTTCCAGTGGCGTAATTACGACAATGAAGGCGATGCAGCTCCAGCCGGGCCCTTAGCCAAAAGGGGTCCCAGCCTCTTACGGACACCAATATAACACGGAAAGGCAATAAACAGACAGAAAAAATTGACAAAGAAGTAAAATTTGCTTTTATTCTATGCATTTGTGACATGTTTCTATTCCTAACAACAACAGAAATGCTGAACGTGTCTGATGAAAAAGAAAAGAAATTTATCTCAAACTATGAAGGCAGTATTTTAAAGACTTGTAAGAAAATCTATCCCTCCATCGTTGGCTCTTTAGTAAAACTTTGAAGTCAAAAAATGAAAAAATCAGCACCATAGGACAGATCAAAGAGCTTGCATTAATCAAGTTTTCAGACATAAGTTCCAGTTATTCTGATGTTTGCTCACTTTTTTATTTGACAACACCTGTTTCGGAAGCAACAACAGAAAGGACATTTTTTAAGTTATAGATCATCAAGAATTTCATACCTAACACCATGGGACAAGATCGCATGTCCCTCCTCAAAATAGGAGCAGAGACAGCAGGGAAAATTGATGTCTCAGCACTGATGGACGACTTTGCTTCCATAAAATCACGAAAGATTAAAAAAAAAACATTTAAGATAAAAAGTAGGGTCTATTACTTTATTTTCGTGTTTATATTTTGTGCTATCCCCTATAATATTCGGTAAACATACGTATTTTCAGAAACATGAATTTTATTTCTAGCACAAAATTTTATTTGACCTGGGGTGCGGGGGTTGTGTTCTGATGAAATGATCACATCTGGGTCTTTGGTTTGTAGTTATGCCACTGCCTGCTGCGAGACATATTGTAACTTGTTTGTTGTGTGAACACTTATCTAAACAGCTAGATACGATATCACTGTCAAATGATACCGTGTTCCGCAGGATTGAAGGTATGGCATTACAGAAAACTTAATAGCTCAGGTCAAATATAGTGATTTTTTTTGCCATACATTTACGAGAGTACAAATTTAACAAACTATGCTCCATTTATGGCTTACGCGTGGTATGTATTTCAAACTACAATTAAAGAGAATTGTTTATTTTGTGAGGCGCTATCAAAATTAACTACCGCCGATGTAATATTCAGGAAGCTGAATGACTTCTTTGCCAAAAATGGACAGGACTGGAAGCAGTGCGTTGGCTTCTAGTCTGATGGCACTCAAGCTACGTCAGGAAAATACGGAGGTGTTGCAGCCAAAGAAAAGTTGGTTGCAAAATATTGCACCTTCAGTCATTGCAGCATCCACAGAGAAGCTTTAGCAGTAAAGCGTATGACTGAACAATTTAAACTTGTTCTCCAGGAGGCCGTAAAATTGGTCAATTTTATTAAATATCAGGCTAAATACTCTCGTTTATTTTTGAAACTGTGTTCTGAAATGGGTAATGATCACATTCAGTACCTGATACACACAAAGGTGAGATGACTTTCTCCAGGGAAAATACTAAGCGGGTTATTCGAGCTATATTTTGAGGTGCAGTTTTTCCTGATGAAGACCGATTTTGAACTGCGTGATCATTTAAAAAAAGAGCTGTGGTTCACAGCATTAGCATACTTATCAGACATTTTCAATCGCCTCAATGACTTTAATTTAAGTCTTCAAGGAAAAATAGCAAATCAATTTTCGTTGGACGACAAAATAAAAGCATTTATCAAGAAACGTCAAATGATGAATAATAGTGTTTCGAATGAAAACCTGCAGGCTTTTTTATAATTTTGAAAATCTGGCGACAGAGCACGAAATTAAAGTGAAAGGCGATATCATCAAGAATATAAAACGCCATTGCCAAATGCTCACTGAAACTTTTGAATAATATTTTAAAGAAAACTAATCTGAATTCCTATGGATAAGAAAGCCATTCCTTTTGGATAACATTCATGGAGCCCTAACTGACAACGATAAAGAGTGTTTGATAATACTATCTTCCAATGGAGGTTTGAAAATGGAATTTGCCAAATTAGAGTTAGGTAAATTTTGGCTAAAGGCTACAAATGAATATAAAATCTCCACCCAGAAAAGCATTGTTTTTTCTCATTCAATTAGCAACCACCTATCTTTACGAAACTGAATTCTCTGTTATGGTGGCAGTATAAAATAAATTTTGTAATAAAATGAATCTTGTCCCAAATTTGCTTTTAAAATTAAGTAAAACTGAACCTGACATCTCCTCGCTTGCTTCAAGCATGCATCACCCTCCTTTTGACTGAATTTTTAAACTTTGATAATATTGTAACGTCTTATTTTATAAATAAATAACAGATACTTTCAAAAACAGTTGAAATTTTCTACTACTTTACCATTCCGGGAAATATCTCCTAGTGAAATTTTTAATAGTTCAGTGGTACGCGACTGATCCGTAATACACGTGAGTGGTAAGAGAAAAAAAAGTTTGAGAACCACTGCTCTAGAACATTTAGCCTCTTTTTATCCACACACCTTACCTTCAAATATATGCTTCGTCACTCTATCCATAATAATCCTCTCAACATGCCAAAATCAACGTAAGACAATTCTTTCACATTAACCTATTGTACTCCTTCAGCAACCATTGATTACTAACTCTGTATATACGAGTTTCTCTACATACATTTCCTAGATATATCATTCCGACAGCATTCATCTTGCTCTTGTGTTTCTCCTGACAAATTCACGTTACACATCCATAATTTTGTTTTGGCGTAACACACTTTTATATACTACTATCTATGCCTCTTATGATACTACTTCATTTTATGGAATAGTAAAAATATACCCAACTACTATTATTCGCCTGTCTGTTGATTTCACCATTTATAATCACTTTTTTACAGAACATTCTGCCTAGATACAGATTCATTTGTTCTAACAGTTTTATATTTATACTAAATGACAATAATTTCCTGGTCCATCCCTATTTAAAATTATTACCTTAGTTTTTGAGACATGTATATGAAGATCCATCATGCTTGTCTTCACATTCAAAGGATTTAATGCATTATGCGAGTAACTCTAATTCCTAGTCATTTTTATGGTATCATCTGCATATAGCAGCACTCTCACATTCATATTGTCCATTGTACACCAACCATGTCCTCACAAGTATCACTCATACACTTATCCATACTACCATTAAACAACCATAGAGACGTAATACTTCCTTGTCTAACATCCTGTTCAAGGCCAAACCATTCGCTCAAAGCTCAATCCACACTAACGCACTCTTTAAATCTATCATACACCATCATAATTGCATTTACTGACCATGTATCCACATCATACTCTTTATGAAAATTCCATAATAGACATAACCGATTATACGTATTCTCTAGACTTACGAATGAACAATAAACTTGATTCTTTACTGGCATACAATTATTAATCACTTGTTACAATGCAAATATCTGGTCCATGAAACTTCTACCTGGCGTGAAACCACATTGCACACCATGAATCTTTTCCGCAGATTTATTACGTATACTTTCAATCAAAATTTTCCTTTAAACCTTGCCTGGAATACTCAACAAAACAATTGCCCTATAATTCTTACATTTCAAGAACTATCTTAATACTAGGTAAAGGTAAGGAAGGCTGTTTTATAAGTAAGTAAACCTACGTTGGTTTGGCGAGAGTAGAGGAAAATCACGTTGCTAGATCGATCATATGTATAAAACTATCTCCAAGGCATACAATATGGATTTGAACCTTAAACTCCCCATCACTTATAAACAGTTTGTTTTAGCCATGAAAAATTAGAAAACATTATCAATGATTAATGGAGTAAGGATTGCTCTTAAAGTTAAAATATTAAAACCTTATACATTTTAGAATTGAATGTTTAGTATGAAATGTTTTGTCCTATTTTAAGTAATTTTTTCAGTCATGTGCCTTTATTGCTGTGTTTAAAATAAGAGTGTTATATCCACAAATAAACTGAATACTCCCTCCCATCCTAGTTTCAACTTAAGTGCATATTTATTGTAAGGTAGGAATAAATGACTTGTTATCTTCTATGACCTTGAATGACATCTCACAATAGTTTGTTGAACTCATTACAAAAACTATTATAACCACGACAACACTAAAGCTAGAAAGGTGTATCAGTCAATAAAAGAAAGGTGACTTTGATATCTATTATAGGATTTCACCTACAAATAAATAATTCCCAGCACTAAGCCTTCCCCTTAGTACCATACAACTTCTGTAACACCCTCTTACATATATTATAAAATAAGCAGAAAATATTTCATGAATACAAAGCCATTGACCTCAATGTCTATAACTGAGCTTGTAGCAATACATTAATAATTTATTAAATTATATCTTAATTCTTTAAAATGTTTTCTGGAATTATGATAGTTTATTATAAGCAAATTTAGTTTTATTTAAATATTTAATTTTTGAAATGTATGATATATTTTATCAAAATATACGCAAAATTATGGAACGGAACAAACAGATGCCTATTTGTATTTATAGTAATAGGTATACAATAAGATCTGTATTGATATTTAGATAGGAATGAGACACATCTATACTGGGTAATACAAACAAAACTCATGTAGTATGTCAAGTATAGTGGTACAGTTTGGGTAATATCTATTTCAAAACGAAAAACAAGCATGGGTAACATGTTACAAATATACATATAATTTTAATCCAGTTATCTAACTTTACTAAGTATAAATATTGTGTTGAAAAAGAAAAGGATGCTAGTAGCGTTTTGACCAAAGGTTTCTGCTGGCTGAGAAATTATATTAAGTTTAGTGAGTAGCTTTGTGACAAGAGGTGTTCAACCAAGTAATAGTGTGTTGCAAGGAACTGATTAGTGTTATCGAGGACTGCTAGGTAACATTTCCCTCCAAGCTTGTAATCATCTTCAGTTGTCACCTACTTACTGGGGTCATTCAGTACTGGACCATAGTCAGCTGCTAGAGTCTGCAAGTCATTAGACGAAGCCAGAGGTTGAAGATTTTCACTTTTCTTGGCAGTACCCCCTTTCCTTTGACAGCACGCGTACAGGAACCCTCCACAGGAACCTTCCAACAATCCTGCGCTCATCCAGCAGAACAGGAAGAACTCACAGTTTCCCGTGGAACACATACTTTGGTCTCCTAGGAACGGGTAACCACCAGGTTTGTTGCTCAAGTCTGCAAGCAATATACAGCAGCGGATGCTGTTCAGACATTTTATTCAAGAACGTGACATCAATACTAGGTCAGCTTAAGTGCCTTGTTAGGATTCATTGAATGTTTTAATTTAATGCTTTCATTTGTGAGTGATATAGATTTGTTACTTGAATTAAAAAAAGTGTACCATCAAAACACACCTCAAATTAAATTAAGTTTATTCAGTAAAATATGATTGAATAATTAATTTCAGGAAATGAGGAATATTTTAACAATATTCTTCTTTGATGAAAATGGAATATGATTAATATTAATATATGGGTGTTTAGAAAAATAACAAGGATCAGCAGTATTGATAGACTAATAGTAATAATATAAGGTAAGGTTTAGTTTCCAAGAGTAGGTCTAATAGATGATATGACCATTAAATAGGCCTAATGAAGATAACCTAATGCAAAAATAGTATATGTACGGAATATTTCAAAAAATAAAATAAATTGAGAAAAATGATAAGTGGCTAGTCCTTATTAAATAACTTACCACTAAAAGATGTAAGTTAATTTAGTCAAATACTGTCCTAGGATTAGGATGTGTAGCTGCCAGCAACAGGGTGCGTCCCCAAGCCGCAGATAGGGGAACGGCCATCGTCAGATTGTTGACTGTGAATAAGGGTTCGACCTTAATAATTAGCCGTATACAGTATAGTGGCAGTGTCCTAGGTACAGTGGGGCATTGGGTGGCAGCAGTGTTTCTATGAAATGCTGCAGTACTGAAAAGGACGCTGTGACGTGGCTAATTTAGGTCCCGCAGTTCTTAAATGTATTGTTTACTAGTTTAGATACTCATTTCCTTGCAATTCAGATGTTGAACCATCCAAGATTAGAAGAATAATACCTCAAAATATAATGTTCCTCAAACATTTAAGAGAGAAAATCTACCTGTGGGAGGGTACCAGTTCCGGGTTGTGAACAGAAATGACATTCATCAGTATGGTCCAACACTGGACTTCCTTAGGCGTGGCTGCATCAGCTTTAACGGGTAAAGTACTGCGATGTGGAAGCCAAGGAGAAACCACCATACTATCTTCTCAAGAATTGCACCATACAAATAGCAAACTTCCTTGAAACTGAACAATCAGGAGGTAAATTACCCCCCAATCTGAACTACGGAAGGGAACAGGCACAAGGTCTTTGTCAAGAAAAAAACGGAACTTGGAACGTGAGATCTCTAAATATATGTGGTAGATGTAATGATAGGAATGAATATACTCAATATATATATATTTATTGGAGGTAAGCAAAATTAAATGGTCAGGAAGAGGTTTGTCTTCTTGCCTAGCAGGTTATATTAGCTCTACGACAAATGGATTGCTGAATTCAGCAATAAAGAACTGGTGCCCGTTTTCAAGAGAGTATCAGTTGCCACCAGACAGCTCTTTTTTTGTTCGAAATCACATGTTTGGTTAATTATTTATTATTGTTTTTATTTTGTAAATAAAACAACGGTGATAATGATGATATTGCTTGCAAGAGAATGAGTTCAGTGTAGAGAAGAGCTATTCGACTTTATGGAGGAGAGGGAACAAAGCTATAGCAACTGAAGACAGCAAAACCAAAACTGGTATCAATGAGACTGGTATCTGCTTGAAAGATGAGACTGGTATCTGGTAGCAGGATGAGGCTGGTATCTGGTAGCAAGATGAGTAGTATAACATGATTGAACCTCCAGTTAAACGATTTAGACTAAACCCCACTGCTCCTTTAACAGTGATAGAGCAAACAAACGCTAGCCTGGTTTTTACTTATAGGAATTACCGCACAGTGCACCTTTTGTACACAAACAGATATACTAAACCTTATACAGCTTGTTAAGACGGTAGAGCTCTAGAGCTTATATAAACCATTTTCAAGGCTTTATATGGACTTTGAGTGTATTACCGATTGGATTGAATGGCATTGATGAACAAATTGATGAATTTTTCGATTTTTCGAGACTTCTGGTTGGTCAATTAAATAAGTAGAGACTTAACTTAGAGACGACAGGGCTTAGAGTTTGCCAAGTCAAGCATAATTTTAGTATAAATATCAGGATGATTGGAATTAATAATGATTTTCCCTTTAATGATCCAGAACAAATCTTTTTTGATTGTGGGGATATTTATAAGAAGACACACGATAATTCCCGGTAAAATAATTCGCTAAAAGTAAATTGTGGACATGCCTGTGAGTTTCTACATCCAGATGTGGGCATATTAGAAAAAGCATACATTAATTATGTTCTCAAAGAAATTTAAAATAATATGAACTTAAATTACTGTTATGAAAAAAAAGCTTGATTTATCCCATTTTGACTCAGATTGAAAATTTTACTATCAGTAATAGCGGTAGGCCACTTACCCGTACGATTGAAATAAAGATAAATACATCCGAAGATTCTGTTTTCTCAATCGGGACAGGGGTTCGAATCGTCAAGACGATTGTTGATCGTAAAACATGTGTTAACTTGCATTTTAGGGTAGAAAGAGTGTTTTCCCGTGTAATTTCTAGCATGTCTCTTTAAACCTACCAGGAATATGATTCAGATCTCTTCTTATCCAAATTTCTAAAATTTTCTGACCATTGAAGGAACACGGTTACCTTTCCAGACTCGATATATGAACCATTCCCAACAACAGAATTACATGAATTTAAAATGTGATAAATATGATTGTAGCAACGCATATTTAAATATTTCTGATGTTTCTGAAAATAAAATATTATTATTGTACCTGTGCATGTGTCATCTAAATAATCGAGTTGAAGCTTTCAGATGAAATGATTCATTTCAAATATTTCATATCATATTACAGTCATAAGATTTAAAAGCTGATGAAACAGTGCCAGCATCACGATATTAAAAACTCATTTTTGAAAATATGGTGCAATCAATGTTCTCAGATGTTATAGCAGTGTTAAGAATTTATAGGTGTTTCATGATCAAGAACGAACTTTTTAGAAGTTAAAACTGCTGAAAAACTCTCATCGATCTTCAACGACAATGACTGAGCTCACTTGCCATTATGGCCACAAAACATGACGTCTTGCAAAAGATAGACTTCTAAGATATCCTGAAAGATTTCACCACAAAAAAAAAATATTGAGGAATGTGAATTTTTAAAGCTTTGTTTGTTTATTTAGATTAAATTTATTTTCTTTTTTTTAATAATTTTGTGTAATATTGTTTAATAATATTTAATAATAATTGTTTAATAACATGTAATGTGTATTTGTTTAAAAGGTTTAGCATTTATAACTATTATTGTTTGTTTTGTGCAGAAAATTGGTTCGTTAAAATTGTTGGTTGATAAAATTAAAAACATTTTAGAAGATAATTTGATATGGGGGCCCCAATATTAAAGCTGCTAAGGAGCCTCCACAGGGTTCAATCCGGCACTAATTCTAACGCTGATTGTTCATATACTGATAGGGTTCAACGTCGTGTTGTTTACTCGCTAGGAATGTACATCATGTGCGAGTTTGATAACAATCTTCCCGAGAGTAAACATTTTGTAGGGAAGGGTTTTATGCACCAATTCGTTGAAGCTCATGTGGCTAGTGCAAAACGGGTTCTCGATGTCTATAGTTTTGTTGTTCCTATGAAATGGTTGACTCGTGAACAGATAGATGAGGCGTGGAAGAGTACAAGGTAAGAGATGTACGTGTGATGAATCATACACATACAACAGGGACTTGCACAGGAGAAAGTCATGCCTGTAGCAATAATTACAAGAACCCAAACCAAATAGCCAAATTTTACCATAATAGCAAGAAGCAAGACCATTCGTATCTACTCTCCTCTATGGTTAAACGTTATGAAACCGATCCGTTAGTGAGGGAAACGTTATCATCAATTCTGATAAGGTTACTGTAATAGGGAACAACATGGGTCAATTTAAAGTTATTAAGAAATTTAGTTGTCATAATCTCCGAGGCATTAATTTAAAAATACTCAATAATTTCAGTTTTTTTAATGACAAGAAAAATGTGTTTTCTATCATGAGATGGCTCAACTATAATCAGCCCAAATATCTCAGCGTAACGATGAGAGTTTTAAATAGGTCTCGCAAACCAATGTTTTCGCCTGTTATAATACCGATGCTTTCGTTCAATTAGACGAGACACTCACAGATAGTCATATCATTCATGAGGAATGCGACCATGGTTGTAAGGTATGGGCCAAATTGGTCTGTAACTGCGCTATGGGACTAATCAAATATATATCTGTGTACTGACGTAACACTCTTGGCAGAGTAAGGAACTGCAAACCAGCCAGGTTTTTCCGTAACAGTCTCCAGCTTAGTATACCAAGCATTTCTCACAGTAACAAAGGTACGAATATAATTTATTAGAGACATTGAAATTAAGCAATTTATTGGGAGTGCCATCAAAAGTGGGATTTGTTTTGTTACCATTAAACAATTTCAAACAGTCACAGGAGTGATTCATGTTTCAATATTCCTAAGGTTTGTATGTGCAACGTTTCAATACTCCAGATTGTAGTGTTGATGAAATTCTTCAATATTCCAATACTTTGTATGTGAAATATTTCAATACTCCAGACTATAGTACTGATGAAATGTTTCAATATTCCGATATTTTGTTTGTGAAATGTTTCAATATTATAGTTCTAAAATTGATTTAATGTTTTAAATTGTGAGTTAACAATTTGTATGTGTGATGTTTCAATATTCCAGATTTTGAAATTGATGTATTTAACAATGCAACAAATTATTAAGGTAATGGATGTGAGTTTTATGGGAAATATTCATTTGAGGGAAATATTTATATATGTTAATCCCTCAAATATTGATTCTAAAATTATAAAACGTTTGTTAAATAAATCTGATAGATACGTGCATTTAATATATTTATAATACCAAACAATAACATTATCAATAATAATAATAATAATAATAATAAAACCATTCTCTCCCTCGTTATGAAGTCTTGAAAATTAAAGTTTCTGATGGCCGTGTTTTATATTGATCCCATATCAAGCCTATGTTTACGTTTTATCGAGTTTCAAGTTTGACAAAATTTAAACGGTTTAGTCCTGCTTCGACGCGTCCCACTTCTGCGCCTCAGTAAATAACTACTTGAATTTGATTTTTTTAGTCTCATTTTGGCGCTTACGAAACATTCGGCCATATTAATATTGAGTAAAAAAGGTAAAAGTAAACAATTCATATCCCAAATAAGTTCCTTTCGATCATGATTAGTTAATTGAAAGTGATCGTTTGAAAGAATGGCTAACTTCCATGAAACAACAAAAGGCAAACCTACCATCGTTCACAACAATTTTGAATATAAAGGAAAGGATAAAATAAGTTAAGAATACCGTTAACTAAACTAACAAAAACAAACTTAGTCTAGTTTAACCTAATTTAATCTAGCCTATACGAACTTAGACAAGCCTTACTTAACATAGCCTGAAACATTAATCTAAGCACCAATTAAAAAATATATATATTTAAAATATTACATTATATTTATTATAATAATAATACTTGAGTATTAGAATGTCAATGCATTATAAATTAGTGATCAAATGTAAGAAAGGTCACTGGCATTAGCTAAATTAGGACGAAATACTACTACTACTAATAATATAATAGCAGAAAGCCGAGTCACTATTTTAATACCGATGAAATCCTGAAAGAACTTGACTGAAAGTTGACTTCTTAATATATTACTATGTAACTTCATAGCTCATCGGAGCTAGCTAGGTCAGAAATCTTATAGATTTGTTGTATGAGGGATCCATTAATTAAGACATTAACTTTGGACCTAAATGTGGTGGACACAAAGGAGGAGATGCCTGATGTCGAATCTACTGTCTCTGAGGCAGGGAACAGCAATGATGAACCAAAGAACATTACTTGAACATGAATACCACCAGAATCATTCATTCCTTCTCCAGTTGGCATTCATTCAAACAAAAGTTGAGTCTGCATACAAACACATTTAGTTTAGTAACAGTTTAAAAAAAAAATTACCTAAGTTAATTTTTACTGTCTTAAGGTGGAATTGAAGGGAAAGCGAGTTGAACTCAGTATCCTTTCAATTTTAATGACAAAATATATTTTGGCCAAATAAATAAAATACTACTTCAGTAGATCTGTTCTGTTATATTTTATAAACATAGTAATCTCAACATGTCTTTAGTATTTGCTAGGAGTGCAGTGGCATTTGGTGATACACTTTTTAAACAAACATAAAGAAATCCTGGAGCAACATATATTGTATAACTGTTGACACAACTATGTGTAGAAAATTATATTGTACGTATCTAGTAAAGCTATAATTTATTTACTTTGGGGAATTAAGTTATTAATAAAACTGAAAAAATACTGACCTACACTTGAATTCCCCTCCATCAAACATTAATTATTGTTACACACAAGAAACATATTTCATTAGATTGAAGTTAACCGTGGCTTAAGATTTAATTTTGAGATAAAGAGTATTAATGCAATCCATAAAATATCTTCATTCACCACACAAACTATTGAGATTATGTATCACCACTCACCAATATCTGAACACGTCTAATATCTAGTTTGCTGAACTTACCTCTCCCTCTCACAATCCGAAAAGTCTTACCTCTAGGTTCCTCATCCAACAGATCCTGAAGTCCATTCTGTTGGTAGTACTGTTGTGCTGACGCGTGAACAGTACCAGGTATATCAGGGTCCCTGAACACCAGTCTGGGTGTTCGATGTCCCATGACAGGAGGAGGCTTACTGTGGTAACTTGGTGCTTTGGGTCTGACCGGGTGCCAGGAACTATATCCAGCACCACTACTAGGCTGGTAGTATGATGGTGCTGTATGAGGTCTGGGGTACAGAAGTCTGCTACCAGAGGTAGGCTCACCTCCAGACGGGAATCTAACGAAGCGCTTTCTCCTTTGGTTCACTTGCATTCTGAAGACTGCACTTGTGGTGTTATCTTTGATAGACGAGTTTTCTTTGAGCCTCTTCAAACTGTAGCTGAAACCTTCTCTTTCAGTTGCGCTTCTTTCAATAGCTGTGCTGTGTATTTCTGTTGTCACAATGGCTGCTAGGAGACATGGTAGCCAATAGTGTGACAGCATCTTATGGGATGGCGATGGTGTTAATGAGTTAGTATGCCTGCAACGAAAAAAGTTAAAACCATTATTATTTAGGATGGCAATTAGATTATTAGAGTAAAAATATGTTAAATATCTGATAAACACACACACACACACATATATATATAATTAAAAAAAGTTATTTTTAGTACAAACTGACAAAATAAAAGTGAATAAAACTGTTAAGATTTGGTGTAAGATAAACATCCTCACCCTTCTCTAGTTCAAAAAAATGATCACTTTAACAATCACAATGTTAAACCAACATTTTTACTATTAATGTATCAGAAAGACATCAAGAAAAAGTCCAATTCAAATCACATTATGGATTAATAATTTAATTATTTTGGTTGAATAATAATGGTAAAAATCCAAAAAATTATAATTTCTACCTCCATAATATATATATATACACACACACACACCATTTCCCAAGTCAAAACAACCCATTATATTATTCATGTCAAGCCAAAAGAAGGCATTCTATCAATAATGTAGGCTAGATAGAGTTACATATCCACAACTAAGACCAAATGAGTCGGTGAATTTCAAAACATTCCTTATCTAAAATTAAAAAGAAATTGAGCTAGCAGTGGATTCCAGTTAGGTTGGCATACCTGCAACAGCTATAAAAGCTCTTCAAATGTTTTTAACCTCCTATTTTGCTTCGTTTATTTAGTGTTAAAATAAGAGGTACTTTTAAAAACTCTACCTATCCTAGAAGGCATTTTTAACAAAACATTCTTACATTACTTATCCACCCAAAAAACTATTTGTCAAAACTTCCCATTTCTACATTAGTCTGTATATGATTATATATGTGTTTTCACAACTGTCCTAATCCAGAACATACAGTTTATCATATTTTTCACGGCACTTACTATTTCAATCAAACCGAACGCCGTACATTAACGGGCCCATTGGGTAGTTATGAGTTAAGATGTTGTTTATGTGTAAAAGGCAAATCTTAACTAAGATCATCCACGGAAGTGTTAATGTGCTTGGTAAATTGCATTACAAGTGCTATTGTGTAGTTCCAGGATCAATTTTAAAGAAGGGCAAGACTCTTAGTCATATGAAACCTGTTCAACTTTACAACCAAGTTCTTGCTAAACGTGGCAAGTTAATGATGCCGTTAAACTTCTACCCAAACATTTTGTTGCCAAATGGAGATAACTTGAAATTGGTCATTGATGGGTAAGAAAACTGTGGTGAAGTTCCAAAAGAATATAATTTGGCTGGAGAAATTGACGCTGGTATATTAGAGTCATGCTGCACAGCTGAATTTCAGTACTCTATTTCTTACAGTGTTTACAACATTTATGTGCAATAGGACATATTGTAGTCTAATTCTGTCTTTTTTTAACTTCTTTTGTACAATTAATAATTGTAATTTTTGGTGCAAATTGTCACTTAAGTTATATTTTCGTTATAACATATTTTTATTTCTAGGCTACTACTTAACTTTAAATATTCGCTTTGTGGCCACATTGTCTAAGGCGTTACTCTAGCAATACTAGGCTACCAGTAACAGGAAGATTGGGGTTAGAATATTTATCGGTTGTATATTGGGAAATTTTACAAAAATATTTTTCTCTTCTTCCCCCACGCAATAAAATACGTAGATGATCCAGCACTGCTGGCTCAAAATAAAGAAGAGTTGCAGGAAATGATGGACTGGTTGATGGAGATAAGGAGTAGATATGGCATAGAGATCAATTTTGAGAAGTCAAAAGTGATGATGATTTCAAAAATAAAGAGCTGTGGAAAATCAAAATTAAAAAACAAGAGTTGTAAAACGTAGAGTAGTTCAAGTAATTGGGAATTCTTCTGATAAAGAATAACACTGCACCAAGGAAATTAGATCTAAGATCACCATGACCAAGGAAGCTTCAAAAAAGAATAGGTTACTGCTGACAAGGGAGTTTAGTTTTTAACTGAGAAAGAAACTGGTTAAATGCTAAATTTGGAGCATCGCACTCCATGGAGCAGAAACTGGGACTCCTAGTATTGAAAGCGTTTAGGAAAAATTATAGATTGTGATAATTCTTCAATTCTTACAACAAAACAAAACACAGAAATTATTCACAAAAACAAAGACTCTCTTGAGTTGCTTTAGTTAACAAGATTACCACCAGAGTGAAACAAAGTAGAGCCTGGGTATTTAGGCGCAAATTACAATTTTCTGACACACTCCCTTAACCACTCAAGTGGTTATGACGGAATAAATCGTCATAGCCATTTTGTTTACGCAGTGGCTATGACGAAATATTACGTCATGGTGTTTTTAGTACTCACTCCTAGTGGCCAAGACGAGTCTGCTCCTATTTTATTTGTTTTTAGACCTTTCTATGTAATTCTTGTTTTCAACTCGTAGTTCTTGCGTTTGCTAATAGGGGCGTTTGTTTATAAATCTATTTCAATAACCAGTAGCATGTGTTATTTTTTAATCTCTGTATTGTTGTTAGTAAATAAAATTGCGGGACCAAGTAAACGGGCTAAGATTCTTAGTGATGAAGAACTAAATGATTTACTATATAACAATGAGCTTAGTGACATTTCAGAGAGTGAATGTTCTGTAACGGGCTAATCTGGCTTAGCCCCGTTCATATGTAAAACACAAATATTTGTTGATGCGAGCAAGTCTTCAAGAACTTACAAGTGACATGCTATTGTTAAATGCTACGCTCGTAACATATGTTTTTCTATTTACATACCCACGTCGCCGACTCTTCCTTCGAGCCCGAGGCCCCCCTGGAAAGAACAACACCGAGAAAAGTGACCGACCACGGCTACATGCCAGAACTCCTTGCTCAACAACGACAAGTCAACTGAAAGCACCGTGAATGCGGGTGGCCGGCCGACGCGAGCCATTGTTCTGGCATCTCATGGAAGTTTCCCCCACCACTTCTCCACGTGGACTCCGATCACTATATATTCTCCAGCCCGCTGGGAAGAAAGTTAGAACGCCATCAGCTCCGTACCTTACAACACGCTCTCATCACTACGAGTAGGCTATCATATCAACGGTGGGCTTGCAAGTTAGGGAAATGGATCCGCTGGACAGGAGGAAGTCTTATGGATAGACGGATCGTATGGGACAGATTTGGTGTAGCAGACTCCGTGGCAGGATGCACAGAGTAACCTTTCAAATTAGATGTCAAAGATTAGGATTAGCCGATATCGTGGCTGGTTGTATACAGTCGCTTCTCAGTTAGATTTTGGAATGGGGGATAACCTTAGTTAATATTGAAATATTAGTTTTGTATTTGTATTAGGCTAGTTGTGTAGGATCAATGTGGAGTTATGTCCACATTATCATGCAACCAGGTTGCAACCAATACTTGCTGTGTACCGCGCTTCTCGCGTATCAGGGACGGTGCCATTAGGGCCAGTCACTTAACGGGATAGTGAATCCCGCAACAGACACTATGTGTGCACTGTTCTAATTCCAAAGGTAGCTTGCCAGGGATAGAGATAGTTCAAGTGTATGAAGGCCTGGGATCGATACCTAGCTAGGTTTATTATGCTATCACTAAGCATTGTTTTAGGGTGATTAACCTGTGGGCTGTTCATGCTCCTCAAGCTTGGCCCGTGGTTAATCTTTGTTATTGCTAGTAATACTCCCCTTTGGAGTGTACAGCTCATGAGCCGCCTCTGCCCCTCTGGCACAGCTGGAGCAGTCTATTATTCCTTGTTTGTATATTATGATGTTGACCACCTGTCAGGTGCTCAAATTGTGGGACTTCTTGCCAGCTCGGCATGGCCCGTAGTTTCTTATACGTTAATGTAAATTGGCCTTACATCTTGTGAGGGGTTTCTGCATTGTATCCAGGGCGCTCATATTTAATTTAACTTGAACTTGCCCGATACATGCTGTGCACGGTCAACAAGCCTTGTTGATGGATAAATTAGTAACGTAACTCAATTGTCTGAGTTTGTACTTCTGGCGCCTCACGCCCCTGGCTGACCGTAACTTAGGCAACGCTACCTCATATCTTATTTAGGTTGTAAAGACTACTTACTGAGATAACGTGCTAAATATTACTAATGTATTTTGCTCCATTAAATAACATTGCTTCAAATTACCTATTGTTCTCTCTGTATGTATGTATGTATGTATGTATGTATATGTATGTATGTGTACCGGGGGCTACTGAGATTGGGAATTGCTATCCCCTACTCAAAGCTAAGAGAGTTGTGTAAAATAATTAAACCCCTACACCAAACCCCCCGGTGCAGTTCTAGTGATGGTGAGATAAATGTGGAAATTTCGACAGGTAGTGATAATGACAGCGAAGAAGACGTAATTGGTGAGGATGGTGATTGTAACATTCATCATGGCACATGGACAAAGGTAGGAACGGAACGACCTCGTTTTCCTTTTAGTGGTCAACAAGGGCTAAAAGTTCAATTAGAAAATCCCAATGATCCCCTGGAATATTTTGAGCTATTTATAACTCCTGAAATAGCTGAAATGATAAGCACTGAATCAAACCGTTATGCTCAGCCATTTTTAGAAAACAGTCCTAACCTAAAATTAAAATCTAGAATACATCAATGGCATGAAACAGACAAGGATGAAATTATGACGTTACTGTCTTTTTTTTATTGCAAGGTCTTCACCAAAAACCTGATAACAAGAGCTATTTTTACAGGCGGAAACACCAATATTTCTGGAACTATTTTCTGAAAGAAGATTCCACCTTCTCAAATTTTTACATTTTTTTGATAATGAGACATATGATGAAGCAACTTGTGGTTCAAGGAAGTTATATAAATTGAAGCCCATATTAGACCACCTGAATGATAAGTTTAGACGTGTGTACACACCAGAGTGTGATGTGTCAGTAGACGAATCACTAATGATGTGGAAGGGACGTTTGTCATGGAAGGTGTACATCCCTTCAAAACGCGCTAGATTTGGTATAAAATATTTCGAGCTATGCGAATCAAAATCTGGTTATGTGTGGAGTTTTCTCATCTATGTTGGTAATGATACAATGTTTGATGAATCCCTAAAATATGAACCTTATGGCTCAAAAGTAGTTTTAGAACTTATGGCGCCTCTTCTAAACCAGGGATACAGGGTAACTATGGACAACTGGTTTTCAAGTCCTGATCTATACGACAAACTCTGTAACAATCAAACAGACGCAATGGGAACTCTACGTCAGAATAGGAAGGGAGTGCCGGTAGAGATAAAGAATGCAAAATTGAAAAAAGGGGAAAGTGTAGCAGTATACAGAGACAAACTTATGATTATGAAATGGAAAGACAAGAAGGATATTTGTCTTATGAGCACCACCCATGATAACAAGATGGATCCAGCCAGAGCAAGAGGTCAAGAAACTACTAAACCTAAATTAGTGATGGACTACAATTGTCAGATGGGAGGAGTTGATCTTAGTGATGCTTACCTGGTCAGCTATCGAAGCACTAGGAAGAAACTGAAAAAATATTACCAGAAACATTTCCGACATTTGTTGGATATTGGTTGCCTCAATTCATATCTGCTCTACAAAAAATTGGATGAAGTGAATCAATAATGGAATTTCAAATGAAGCTAATTGAAAACTTAATTATGAAGTACCACAAAAGTGATAAAAAAAAACCAACAGGAAGACCCTCAAAAACTGCTCCTCCAACTAGGATGAATGCACCTCATTATCCATCCTACATTGTTGCTGCAACAGCAAAACAAAATCCAACTCGGCGTTGTGTTGTGTGTTATAAAATGGGACAAAGGCGGGAATTAAGACATGAGTGTGAAGACTGTAAGGTGGCTTTGTGTGCTGCACCTTGTTTCCAACGCTACCACACAGTGCAAGAGTATTAGACGACTTTAGGGAGGGGGAAAGAAAGAGGTGTGTGGGGTTGGGGGAGGGAGGGGGAAGAGAAGGGGGAGAGGTGAGCAAATAAATATTTTCTTTAGGTAAAATAAGATAGTCTAGTAGTTTTGGAGTATACTGGTAGATAATTTAAGGCATACATGCAAGCAACTCAATTTAATGAGTACCTAAAAAAATGTTTATAAGGTTATAGTGGCATTGTTAAACAATATGTACATAAATACACTGAGCATACAAACATACAAAATTAATTCACCATTTCAAGTAGACTCAGTTACCAAATTGGCACATAGTCGTTGAAAAACCTCAAGGAATAATGGCTTCGTAAGGAGGTCGGCAAAATGATCCTTTAATGCAGCTCGATGTCCCCATGCTCAAATCGCTCCCAAATGTAGTGGTAGCGAATTTCTATGTGCTTGGTACGCTTGTGGTATTCTGGATTTTTCACAAGTTTTATGGCACTTTGATTGTTAACAAA
This sequence comes from Timema monikensis, assembly GCA_902151445.1. Classification (NCBI taxonomy): domain Eukaryota; kingdom Metazoa; phylum Arthropoda; class Insecta; order Phasmatodea; family Timematidae; genus Timema; species Timema monikensis. Next base: position 9,144 of record CABFVZ010002396.1, on the reverse strand, counting down.
GATCACCGTTGGTGCAGCGGCTTCTTCAAAGATGTCCATGAACATAGTTCTAAGCCAAATAACTTCTTTAGATGCTGCTGAGACTGCCATATATTCAGATTCGGTGGTTGAGAGGGCTACTGTTTGCTGTCTGGTACTGCTCCAACTAATAAGACCATCCCAGATCTTGAATATGTAGCCCATTGTCAATCGTCTTGTATCAAGGTCTCCAGCATAATCAGAGTCTGAATATCCCACAATAGTAATTTGGTCTTCGGACTTTCGATACATGACTCCATAGTTGGCTGTGGCTTTGAGATATTTAATAATTTTCTTGACACTATTCTAGTGGTTTTTGTCAAAGTTGTTGCAATATTTGCTGACTTGCCCCATTGCAAACGCTATATCAGGTCAAATGACTGAGCAAACAAATATTAATGCGCCAACTTCTTCCCTGTATGGTACATGCTTCATTAATTGGTCTTCTGCTGCGGGTTGTAGGTGAATAATGGAATCTACAGGCACGCTACAAGGATTAGCGTCCTTAAGATTGAATCTTTTGGCAATCTGGTGTATGTACGAGTAGATTGATTGTCCAATGTTCTACTGATGATGTCGTGATCTCAAAACCCTTCTGCAACTCATTGATTACAACGTTACATTATGTTTTATTCGGCCCCATCACAAGACATCGTCGACAAAAAGGAATGGAATGGCACGACCCCCTTTAACATCAGCCTTGTATATACACTTGTCCCCACTAAATTGCCTGAAGCTAAAATCCTTTATAAATTGGTTAAACTTTCGGTTCCAACTTCGTGACGATTGCTTCAGGCCATAAAGACTATTATTGAGTTTACAAACAACATTTGAATCAACCTGTATCCCTTTTGGAGGACTCATGTATATCTCCTCTTCAAGATCTCCATTAAGGAATGCGGTTTTGACATCAAATTGGGTTAGTTCATAGTCAAATCTAACTGTAATTGATAGGAGCACTCTAATCGAATCATAGCGAGTCGTGGGGGAAAATGTTTCATTGTAGTCTATTCCCAACTTTTGTGTGTAACCTTTAGCACACAAACGTGCTTTATATCTCGTAATCTCACCCAAAGAGTTTCTTTTTATTTAAAAAACCCATCTTGAGCCGATGGGTTTCTTCCCTTCAGGTATTGATACCATTGTCTATGTGTCATTTTTCTCTAAGGCATCAACTTCCTCTTTCATAGCAGTTTCCCACTTGAATGGGTCCGGGCATGTAACAGCTTCAGAATAGGTACTATGAGTATCTTCCTCAACGCAGAGAATACCCCCAGTGAATCTTGCTGGTGGCTTTAAAGCATTACGAGGTCTGAGGTTATGAGTAGGCCTAGACATCTTGTATGATTCATCCTCTTGAAGAATTTCTGCTGGTGGCTCACCCGGCTCTGGATCTGTGGATGTCTTGTTAGTCTCAGAGTCTTCTTGGCTCTTGACTTCAGCTTCTTCAACACAGTCAAGTTTCGTGGACACGTAGTGGGTGGGTTTTTCAAAGCCTTGTTGTGCTTCATTGAAGAAAACATTTATTGATATTCTAATTTTCTTAGTGTCAGGATCGTAAAGCCTGTAGTTGGTATAATTTCCATCATATCCAACAAGTATCATCTTCTTGTATTTCTTATCCAACTTCTTTCTTCCATTTTGCACCAGCATATAGGCTCCACATCCAAACGTCCTTACATGCGACAGCTGAGGCTTTTTGCCGGTCCACAGTTCCAGGCGTGAGGAGTTATGTGCCTTCTTTGTAGGTGTATGGTTTAATATGTATACAGCACAATTGAACGCTTCCACCCAAAGCTCTTGAGGGAGGTTACTGCTGCAAAGCATCGCCCGGGCACTCTCAACAATTGTGCGCATATCTCTCTCTGAGCGAGAATTTTGTTCGTGTGTGTATGGCGCTGTTTACTCAGCAATGATCCCTTTTGAGGCAAGAAAATCCTGAAATTCCACATTGATGTATTCTGTACCATTGTCTGTATGGAGTATTTGCACACTTCGCTTGTATTTTGTTTCTGCAATCTTACAAAAATCTTTAAAACATTGTAGTGTATCACTTTTATGTTTAATGAAAGATACTACTCTATAGCCAGAGTAGTCATCTTTGAAAGTAACAAGTACTTAGATCCTCCTACAGACTCGACTGGCACGACACCAAGATCACTGTATATTAACTCACCAACCTTCATCTTCTGGTGTGTTGAGTTGTTGAACGGGAGCTTGTGGTTCTTTCTATATGCATAGCCAGGGCAAAAGAAATTCTCTACATCACTCAGATCTACACCCTCGGCTAAGCCTTTTGAGACT
>CABFVZ010002395.1:90139-120957 GCA_902151445.1 Timema monikensis | reverse complement strand
ACACTGATAAACAATATTTGGTTTAGGGGCACTATAAGGGATTTTCGAAAATTATTTAAAGGATTTTGTTTAAAATTGATTTACGGTAGTGTTTGACATAAAAACTAGAACGATATACTTTTTTGGAGGGTAAAATTTGTTTAAAAATTCTTTACTTTTGACTGAATTTGTTTAAAACAAGAATTTTTAAGAATTTTAGCGATTTGGTTCAAACTGGTTTTCTCTTTTTTTTATTAAAACTAATTGTATATATTTATTGGTGACTGAGTTTTGAAAAAATTTAAACAAATCTAAAGTATCTATAACGATTTTGTTTAGAATTGGTATTCATAGACTCTTTTAAATAGGGGAACTGGTGGTTTAGGGGTAAGGTGTCAAACTTCTGTGTTGGGGTCTGGGGTTCAAATCCCGGTCCAGGTACGGACTTATATAATTATCAAACCCTTCTTTCACTTCTGGCAAAGTGTATACCTTCACGCTTTGTGAATGTGTGGAATGCCATTTCCCACCGTGGTTCGGAACCCACTGTTAAACTATAGGTCCCCTCTGTCTAAATTCTCCTCAATGTGTCCCCATCTCAGAAATTAATTCCTTCCTACTCCAGGAGAGCAGAGGTAAGTTAAGGTCGAATGGCCAAATCTAGAGCGTTAGACCCACCCCAGACTATTTTAAATAATAAATATTACTGTATGTTGATTTTTATAAAACAAATTAAGTTAGGGATGCTTTACTGATGAAAGATTTTAGAAAATTTTAAATTTTTTGTAAATGGCTTTTAATGTTTAGTGAAAAATTAAAGTTTGACAACAATTTTTCATAATTAATAAAAATGCGTTTTATTCATAAAAATAAATATGATTTGAGGGTTATTTACAAATGATTGAATTTATGAAAATTTAATGTTTTTAAATGCTCAAGCTGTTTGTTTAAGATTTAACACCTCTCTCTCTCTCTCTCTCTATATATATATATATATATATATATATGAAGAATGTTTATTGTGATTAATCCTATGCTATGTTTGTTTTTCTGAGCAAAACTTACTTAACGGTAGCTTACTGAAAACCTATTTTTGAAAAAAAAATTCCTAGTTATAATACACTATATAAGAAAAGTTTGTACAATTTTTCATACAATTTATTTAAATGTATCTACCTTTCTTTATTTCTATCCCTATTTCGATTGTCTCTCCCCCTATTTTGATCGTCTCTCCCCCTCTTTCAATTCTCTCTCTCGCTCTTTGAATTATCTATCCCTTACTTTCGAATGAATCTCTCTTCTCCCTCCACTCTTTATCAATTGTATTTTCTTATAATCTCATTCTTTGTTAAGGTGCCTATTTATATAGCGATTTAATTTTTCAATTATGTTCATTACTGGACAGAGGATATTTTGCTTCACAGGCAAAATCTATCAGTGTGTGGCCGAACAAGCGTAGGAGACAGTGGCGCATGCGTAATGCGTGCTTTTTTCGATTCCTACGTGATTGTATACATTTGACCCCTTGAAAGAACCACTAGTATTTCATTGTCTCAGTAGTGGTTGAAAGTGATCATGCGCAAAAAGTCTACCTACTACCAAAATGTTACTGTTACTTCTAAAGGTTACTGTCGATTCCGTGGCGCTAGTTACCATTCTAATTCCCGTAGTTTTCTCTTCAATTATAATAAAAGCACTCTGTATATCTAGCCAACTGATTATCTAATATTTGTAGATTTTTTTTATAAATGTTAGATATGATTCTCTTCTATTTCTAAAGTGGGTCATATGGATAAATCGACACTTTTTTTTAGTTCCGATACCAAATATGTTTTATTACTCTAAAGATTACACATCAAATAAACATAATTCTAAATAAAATCTCAGTTTACAGGCTTATAAACTTTTTCACTGCGTCTAATTGTCCGTGTTGGGCTAGGATGAATAAGGTTAAATTTGTAACAAACGTACTTCACTGGCGTGGAGGAAATTAGGAAAAGCATTTAGAAGGAACAAATGCCCTTATTACACCCTTCTGAGATTCGAACCCTGATCTCTCCGTCATAAGCAATCCAATCTGTTGTGAGAGTGACACATTAGACCATACGACCACCGAAGTGGGTGTACACTCCGTTTACACTGAAAGACAGCAGTCTTACTTTAAGAAATGACAATATGGGCCCATTGTGTGAGCTTTCAAGGTAGGCTTTCACCCTTTCACTATAAATGGAGTGTACATTCATTAAAGTTAATTATACTTGTATACATTTGCCAGAGAAATATAACTGAAACGAGGTTTCATTGATCCCTTGAACCGGGGGACACCCGGATAAAGACATCAGTCTCGTCTTGTATGGTTTGCCTTTGACATTGAGGTGAGTGTTTGGATCGTGGATGTGTTCACTGTTGATATATTATGTTTCCTTGAATAGTTTCCCATTATCACTCCACGTAAATGTGGCTACACTTCATCTCACATCCTTCCTTCGCTCATATATATCCGAATTGTGTAAATATGCGGATATCCAGCACTGGTAAAAGGACGTGTAGCACAGAATAAAGGTGTATTTACATTTCCCTCCGATTTTGTCGACTCGGCTATTTTGGTAAAAACTGCTAATATCACACTGTCCATCCAATTCTGAAATAGTTTTCAAAGTATTTTACAAAATTGTTCAGCGTGATATTTGCTGGCCACTGAGCTAAGAGCCTCTGTTCCGTTTCTGTGTAGAGGTTCTAAATATATTGCTTTGAAATTAGTGTCACGACTTTCAACACTGACAATATAGGGCAGAGGCCGGTGACAACTTTTTTTTTATTCTCAGGCTGTATCTGTTTTAAAAAGATTGGTGATCTAGTTTGAAAAAAATATCGAGCAAAAAATTTCAACTTTATATTTATCATATTAGTAATTATTTATTAGTCTATTTTTAAAAACACACTTTATTGTTTGCTGAATCTTTTGCGGGCCAGATTAAATCAGTCGGTGGGCCGTAAACGGTTAGCGTGCTGTAGTTTTCCGACAGTTGAGCTAAGGTTTGGTTGGTATTTGTGTTTTAGAATAAAGTTATGGGGAGCCTACTAATGTACTAAATGAAACATATTGCCCCATCACTTCCTTCACCTGAGCACAAACAAGAAAGGAGATTATTTCTCTGTTTGTAGGGGAAATGTTAAGCCGTGGAACACTTCTCCGAACGTTCTAGTTCGTGTGTTGACCGTCTTGTCGCTCGTGTGTCGTTGGTGTGTTCGTGAGCTACTAATGAAAGTACGTGAACTTATGTGGGGCCGTTCACATCCAAGTCGGCTGCTTTGTTACTAGAACAATTCCTAACTGAGAACAATGGTCAGAATGCTTACACACACGGTGCTATTTATCACTTTCATGTGGCACAAGCAAAGACCCTTTAGCTCTCTCTGTAGCGCGTCAACGTAATCAACGAGTGGGTCTCGGCTTTGACTCCCAGTATGGCTGATAAATTAATCACTAGTAAAATTGATTTTCCCTTTCACAGTGATGAATTGATGCCGAGGAGAGATTGAATTGTTGGTTCTAGAATTGAGTTTGTTGTAAGTCGTGATTTGATCAAATTTATTACCACTTCAGAAACGGCATTTTAAATACCATCAAGAAAAAAAGTTAATTGCGTTCTACATACTTTTAAGGCATTGGTTCCCAACCTTTTCTGTTTGGAGGAATCCTTGAATTATTTAGAAAAATCTCAAGGAACCAATACCTGGCTGACATATAATAGATTCAACAGGGTTAATTTATATAAAGATACGTAAAGCAGTAGGGTTAGTAGTAAATAATAATTAAATCATACTTTTGAATAAAATATTACACGAGTATTTACTGCCTATTAATATTTAGCTTACTAATATTACTGTCAATAAAAAAAATTACAAACTTTTAAGCTTACTGGTTATAAGCAAACTTGGTGTATATATTTTGCAATAGCTTTGTTTTATTATAATATTTTATTTATAAACCTGTTAACGAAAAAATAAGTTTAATTTTATTGTTTTATTATTAATTCACAACTGAAATACTACAAGTTTCAATGGAATAACAATTATTCCTACTGTCACTTAATTCAATGTAAAACTTGGGCTTGCTTTTTTGAAGACAACAACTTAATTCGTGGTCGCATCTTTGATAGGCACACAAAGTCCTTCTTCCACAGACAACAGTACATTATTTCTCTCTTTGGTTTTTATATTCGTTACTCACGAAGTTGTTTACTAACACAAGTACGATGTTGAAATTGTATCAATATGTGTATAGCTTTCTGGGAGATGGCAAGAAACTCCGTTTTCACTGATATCCAAAACATATCTTAGGATGGTTCATTAAATTTAAATTATAGTTTAAGATCATACTTCAGTTTAGTCAATTTTTATTCTTCCTGCAGGCTGAGTAAATTTTCTGAACTTCTTGGAGAATCTTTGAAAGTGTTCCTGACCCCATCATACTCTTCCAATGACAAGGAAGGATAGTACTTGGCAAGATTTTTAGTAAGAGATTCTATATTGTTGGAAATGTGGGGCATAATGTTTTAACGCTGGTTGTCAATTGTAATGCTCTGAAAATGAAAAAAATAGGGGTAACCTTTCAAAACTACCCCTAGAAAGATGTTTTTTTCAAACACCAATTTTATTTTGAATGCCACAAGTTTGTCTGTCTGTACACGTCAATTTTTTTTTTTTAACTTTACATGTTGGTGTTCAACTCATTTAGGCGTTCAACTCATTTAGGCGTTCATAAATATCTGCCAGGTATGCTAGTTTCAAGAGCCACGATTCGTTCTCAAGATATTTGGAAAAATAACTTTTATAGTTTTTTCTGAAGAAAATCTGGAGCTGCTACTATCAAAGAGGAATGACAACAGACAAATGACGCGAGTAAGAAAACAAACATAGCAGTGTGGACCGTAGTCGGTCGTCTTTAAGAAAATGCACCCTAAATTTCTCTAGTTTCTTAAATACTAACTATCAAGCAAATACCTAACCTAGCTAAAATTTCAAAATGCTTCTTTGTTTTATTTGTGTGTCACGTTGAAACCTTAATATTTTAATTTGCTTATGAATTTTTTTTTAAAAGTGGCAAGTTGCACTATTTTTTCGCGAGTTTTTGAAAATTCTCAAGGAACCCCAGACACGGGCTCGCGAAACCCTGGTTGGGAATCACTGTTTTAAGGTATGTTGAAAACGGAGTAATTCTGTATTTTCTAATACCTTCTAATTTGATTTGGCACAAAACATGATTTCATATATTTGAGAAACCCATTTCTAAACATTTAACTCCTCTCATAAAAAGTGCTAATAAGGATGAGATTTAAATAAATAATATTTTGTCACAAAGCTTATATAGTTTTTTAAGAGAGCCTATAGAACTTAAACAATTATTTAGACATTACTCTGAAAACTAACATTGTTTGGCATCCTCAAATTACATTTATTTTCATTTATTTAATAATTATTAATAATAAGTACAGTTTCATGTTTATCGTTTGAGCGAGAAAGCAGTTTAGTGTATTATTAATAATATAAATATATTAAAATAATATCATTCCAATACACCTCTCTTTTACATAATGTTATGTTCTGTGGTATGTTTTTTTTTTATAAGGGAGGACTTATTGCCAACTTTATGGAAAAACTTATACCGGCACACGACTTACAAACTAATTCATAATTAGTACACAGCAAGCATCCAGTCACAGGCCATCACTTTAGCATTATGAAACCGGAAGTTGCAATTTCACCATCGTAAAACTTTTGGTTGTCCCGGTAAACAAACCCGGCCTCCTTTACTAAGTAGGCAGGCATGCTGCTAGCTGATCTATAATGTCACATTGTAATGTTTCGAATGACGGTCCAATTACACGCTTAGCGCACAGAAACGTAATTTGTTTTTCATATTAGCTTTTATTTGTAAAAACATTACATACTTGCCACCCATGTTTTCCCTCGTGTGGCTATTAATCAAGTGACTGCTGTATTTTTTTTTAAACTAGTGATGATGTGGCAACAGTGTCGAGCAATACCTGAGAGGTAGGCAGTTTCAGCGGGAAAGTTATTTTACCTTGGTAGTTAGTTGCACTCTCTAATCTGCAGCGATCACGCGCCGATGTGCCAATAGACCCGAGCTTAGCCATGGGCCCAATTACTGCGCTTGCGCAAGGGGAATAAACAAATACTACAGTCGTTATATCCACTTTAGGAGCGCCCTCGGTTCTGTGGGCGGGATGGAAGGGAAAACAAGTCAAGTTCACTTTTGTATAGCTAAAAACATACTTGAAATATATTTTGTTGCCACTGCGTCTTATTAACCGTTCGGTTTGTACGCAAATAAAAAGTTGCTTCAATAGATACGTTTAGTTTGATTTTCTCCACATGGCAGTTTGAACAGTTATTGAATATTTGACATGGGAATAGTATCACTTAAATATATAATTTTTTTTAAATTAGGTTAAAAAGTTATGTTTAAATTTTGCGATACCCTTGGCAAATATGAAAGTTTTGGTGAGATTACTATTATGTAGGAAATTAAAATGAACTTATCTACCCAAGAAATATTTTATTTATTATTCCCGACTTTTTTTTGTATAAACACTGAATAAATATTTACTTTTTAAGCCTCGGTCTGCGAGAAGGTATCACTCGTTGTTAGGACACACGCCTTAAAATACAATTGTTTGTGTCTTTTTCTGGAACTAATTTTCTATACTGAAACCCCACCTCGGTGGCGTAGTTGGCTAACGCGCTTGTGTTGAGCCCGACTGCTGAGGACAGGGAGATCGAGGTTCGAATCTCTGTTGGGTGAACTGGGGGTGGTTTTTCCTAAATGGTTTTCTACTCTCCCTCCACGCAAATGTGGGTTCACTTCCTCTAATTCAACCTACCCAATTTCCAATCCATTAGCGTAATTCGTACTTAAAGCGTATAACCCGAACGGGTAGTAAGATGCGGTGCTAAATAATAATAATAGTTTAGAGAAGCTAATACTCCCTTTCGCCCTTCACTTACAATCACCCTTACCCGTGACAATAAGAAAGAGGGGAAAGAAAACAACGAATGCTCGATATCACAATTTGGTACGGAAGCTACACAAGTGAATGAACCCTCGGCTGTCTCGCCACAACCAGATATTGCCAACACATTCGTCTCTTAGGGTGAGGGTAGCGTCAGCAATAGATTGTGCTATCTTAAACTTTGTGTTTGTAAAATGTTAATACTGTTGGGTCTTACTACTAAGCTTGTGTTCATAGCAAAACGAAAAATATTGATCAGCTAGTAATATTTGAAACATAAGGATTTTACATATTCTTAAGGAATGATTAAAGGGAGATCAACTACTTTGTGTGTTCAAATAAGGTGATGGGATGACATCTACGTTTCTATCCCGACTACACAAATTTAGTGCTCTGCTACCCGTGTCGATGGTCACATTGTCTGAGAGACATCAGGCCTATGGCGTGGAGGTCAAGGATCCAATTTTGGGCAGGGTTGGTGAGGTGTGGGGTTTTCCCTCTGCGATTTATAATTATTTTCCAATCCCCTCTCCACACAAATACCGGTGCAATTTCTCTACCTAACCTCATTTTCTTTTACCTCTGGTAGATTAAGCACTAAATAATCCTCATGTAAAAATAGCGTATTAATCTAAAAAAGTAATTATTAAAGTTTTCAAATTAATATAATGACACGATGGTGATTATAATCCACGACCTCTTCATCTATTGTGCCCCTGGTCACTGGCCCTGTTCTGTTCCAGTGTGTGGTGTCAGACAAAGATAAAAGGGGGCGTGGGACGAAATAATACAGTGATAAATGCTACTAAGAGTGACATTAAATTATTTAGCTAATCGTTCAAAGTTAAAAGTGTAAGTCTAAAAAGCATTTTTTTGGGAAGTAATTACTTATCGTTTGTAGGTGAGATGAGGAATAGCTTGTTGAGAAAGGGGAGGGGGTGTATGAAGGTCGTGTAATCGCTCTTCAAACATTGTCCCGGGGTTTTGACAGACAGCTTAATTACGTCGTGGCAGGTTGGCGTGTTTGTATCTGTGCGCGCGTGCGCGAGTGAGCTGGCTCACAAATGGAAACGAGAAGAGGTGGTTTTGGAAGAAGGGGGGGGGGGGATAAAGTATTAGTTCGTGAGGTAAGAGGGGATTTCTTGACTCGGTGAAGTAATGAATTCCGATGTAACAGTAGCAGTTGCGTCACGAACTAGATCACAACAGGCACCGTTTTACGCGCCCTTGGCTCTTTTGAGAACCGGCTTCGTATCTCGTCATCATCCTTCACCCCACCCCCTCCTAACCTTGTACTTACCTTACCTCACGTTCTACTGTTGAGATCCACCGTGCAGAGTAGCGCCCCCGAGGGGTGTAAGGGAGGGGCCATATTCCTCCCCATCACTCTTTGAGATCGCAAACAATTTTAATAATAGCATAAACAAATATAAAGTAGAACTAAAATATAGAGTAAAGCTGTGTTGAACTCTTAGCTATATTTTAAGACCAGGCCTACGACATATTTATTTTACTTTAATGCTGTCCTACTCATTTAAAGTGCCCTCTGAAATTTCATATTGTAAAACCCTCACCATAGAAGTAAATTTCTGGTTCCGCCACTGGTCGTGTTTTTTAATAGTCCTTAATATTGCTGTTTTCTCCCCGTCATTAATATAACTTTGAGAAGAAAATGTTTTGGTCTCTCTTATGCTCTATCCAGGCTGTCTACCAAGCAAGAAAATAAGGGAAAACGGGAATTTGAAGTGATCGGGAAAAAACGGGAATACGTCGGGAATTTGGTAAATCACAATAAAAATCCGGGAAAATTATATTTTACTCAAAATATGAAATACAATAATCATTAAATCAGTAAATATGTCATTTTTTTTGTTCGTAGCTGTGTAATATATTTTTAATTCCTAGTAAAAAAATTTAATACAAATTAAAAATAATTATTCAAATTTTGAAACTTATTATTATTGATAAAAAAGATCAATAGAAAAACGAGGGTGGAGGGGTGAGTTAGAAGGATGTGACATACTTTTTTAGTCGGGAAATTTAGAAAATGATCAGGGAAAAGGTCGGGGATTTCATTGGTCAAGTTGAGTAGACACCATGTCTATCTTTCCCCACTTTCTTTAATAAAATTATATCTTTTAGGGTGTCACCTACCATAGCGTTGAAACGCGTGGCCGATGTCCAGAAATCCCAGTCCAGAAAAAAGAATTGAAATATACCAACATATTCCTACACTCCACAGGATTAAAAAACTTCCATTATAGTTTTATAATTTAAAAAAATATGAATAAATGATTAAAATTCCGTTTTGCAAAGTTTTATGATTTTCCAGTCTGCCTCCACGCAACGTGAGTACTCTAAATTCAACCTTTCTAATCCCTACCCAATTAGTTCAAAATGCCATTACCCCAGTTAGGGCTTAAGACGTGGTGTACAGAAAGAAAAAAATCTGACAAAATGGGCTGGATTTTCCCCGAATTATTCTAAAACGATGACCAGTGTCGTGACAATACCTATTCCTACTCTAATTTATTTAATAATAATCATAACTAACAGAGCTGGCTTATCTCTTAGAACTAGACCCCAAAAAGTCTTGTACACCACCAAGCTACTCATGGCACAAGCCAAAGATAGCAGCAAAAATCAGCCGAATCGTGCAAAATGTAATACCAACACGCCATTTGGAACAGTGATAGTACCATAAATATTTATTTCTGATATGGATCCCACAAATCTAACCACTACATCGCCCGCATGACGCCATAAAACAAAATGGCTGCCACTTAAAGCATTTGTGGTGAAAAACCCCAATATTAAGCATTCCGCATATCATTTTCCATGTTTTTCAAGTCAAGGATTTCAAAAATGACACTTGTTTTGGATTGGTGAACTACAATCAGCTTTATTGTGTTATTGGTTGATCAATGTCCACGGGGAAATGTGTTTTATTATTTCAAGTACGAAATAATCAGTACTTTGTTGCTGGTTGAGCAATGTCTAAGGAGATCAGCTGTGAATGTGTTGCATTATATTTGAGTACTCATTAAGTATTATTTCAGTGCTTCCTAATGGGTAAGGAAACTGGCAGAGTTGATATCGACTGGAAATCCCAAAGTGGCTCGACCTGGTTTCCACTTACAAATGGACTCAACTGGCGTTACAAAGTCACTAAACACATAAATCGCGGATCATTAAGTCTGCCAGACGTAACATATGTAATAGGCCAGCAACGCTAACCAAAATAAAATATAAAGTATTTTCAGAGCAAGAAAGAGAATAGTTAGTTATTCAATCACTGGTAATCTCTTTTCAAGATGGCAAATTAGTGTTCTAGTATATATGAAAAGGGGGAGAGGTGGAGAGTGTACTGATATTGAACATGAGAGACGGTAATCCGCCTGCAACAATGCTACAAGTCCACTGTAAATGAAAACGCCTTCTAAGACTACGACAGGACTTGACGTTCTCTTGACATTACACGATGAATGTAGAAGAAGGCCTTTTAACACATTGTCATGAGTGAAAATGGTATTATGTTTGATTGCACAGATAGTCTAATGATCGCCCCGCGAGGCTTGGACATATTCCAGCTGACAGGCTACACCAAGAATTTAAAAAAAAAATTGCAAATTTTTGAAAAACCTATTGTCACAATTTCCCACTAACGAGAACAAAAAAATTCGTAGCTTCCATTTATTCAACCTCGTATAATTTTTCAAACACGGTTTACCACCCATTCGGACTATGCACATATCTATACACTATTATGGTTGATTTGATGAAGATAAAATTTTAAGTAAAAATTAATCAGATTTGTTTAGAGGGAGATTAAGAAACTATTTATGAATACAAAACCTTCAGTATACATGACCTAAGTTCAAACACCAGCCTTCTTGCCATTGGCAATCCACTAAATTGCGAGAGTGATGCCTTACACCATACGGCCACCGTTGAAAGTCACAATATAGTGAGGAGTGGGCGTAGGCTGACCTCAATGAGAAACCTTTTAAGCAGAGAAACAAGTTTATTACCTCGGGGGAAAGGTCGTGCAGTGCTGGTAGCAATACTACTCTTTAAATTACTTCAAATGAGTTTACGGGAACAAGGAAAAACAATTTGACAAACTGCGCCTTCGCACGGGGGCGAGCCGAACCCTCGGGGGAAACTGACTGGATAGGAACTATCAAGATATACATGAAGCAAGGGATGATCTTGCAGTATACATTCTGCAAGGGAGCTTGGAATTTGAAGCAAAGGCGTTATCAGTGATTATTTAATGCAAGCAAAAAGTGCTTGCTATTAACTATTATCTCCTTTCCGAAACAAGATAGAATTCAATCTTCAATTTTCTGGCCCATGTCTCCTCAGTCCTCTCTATATCTTCCCGGGACGAACCTGCTCTATTCCTGCCCCTAGCAAAGGGTGGAAAATGTTGGGTTGGAATGGAGGGGAGGGGGGGTTAGGGCTGACTGCAGCCTGCGCCGCGCCGTTTGTTTGATTAGCTGCCGTCTCATTCCGACGGCGAAGTACATTTTAACATTTTAGAAACAATAAATGACTAAAGAAGATGAATAGAATGCTAAGATAGTGTTTTGACTGAATTAAGTGTTTGGGAGATAAGAATAGAAGGGGCTTTTGTACTGGCAATACCTTCAATGACGTCCTTGTATATCACTTTTCCATGTAGTAGTAGTAGTATTAGTAGTAGTAATAATGGTAATGATCCAACAATCTATTTACAAGGTAGTAAGGCTGTCTACACTTTAAACAATTATTTAATGTTACGTGTTCAATAATTTCCACCAAGGGTTGAAACCTATCACCTTTATACGAGTTGTTTTTGCCTTTTATAGATCGGTAAATCGATGAGCTGGAACTGTAAAGCTACGCGCGCACTGGAAATTAAATAGTTTTGAGATTAAAATGTTTTTGAGGGTAACGCGAGGGCATGTGCGCACACTGCAAACCAAATAGTTGGCGGTATTCGTGATTTTTCCTTAGTATTCAATGGACTTCACAGAAGCAGCAAGTGCTCTAGTCCTAAAGGTAAGGAAAGCACGACGCAAAAAACGCTATTGGGTACATCCAATACCAAACACTTTTAAATGGTCACTTTTACAAATTATTCGAGCATTTGAGAAATTATAAAGGATCGTTTTTCAACTATTCAGAATGAGTATTGAAAGCTTTGAGAATTTGTTAGTACTTTTTGGACCAAGAATTACCTACAAAAATACTCAGCTAAGATTATCTGTATCACCACAAGAAAGATTGGCTATGACCCTAAGGTAAAAAATATTTGTATATACTCATGCCACTATATTCTTTCAGATTTTTTTAAAACAATGCTGGTCTTTTTTTTACCTCGCATATTAACAACGATGTGCTATCAACATTCATGTTGGTGGCTGCAAGTGATTACAAATCAGCCAGGAATGTGTAAAATCAACAACTGATGAATCGCTAGTGCGCGCGGACAGACCTAGATCTGTTCTCTCTATTTTCAGCCGCCAAAAATTTTGTTTTCTCAAGAATAATGCATGCAGTAATTTTGAAGTGGCTCAGCACAAAGTTGCCCTGTGCGTGCTCTCCCATACAAATCAATGTGTTTCATCCTAGCAACGAAATAGTTTTTTTTAAAGTTGCCAGTGCGCGCCTAGCCTTTGTTGTGTTTGTCCTTAAATTAAGTAAGAATAAGCAGCTGGCAACGTATATAGACATTAAATATAGAACCAAATATATTTATTTGGCAATTTAAGTTTAGTAAATTCATGGTGAAGTAAATATAAAAATAAATTTGGTAAAGGAATTGAAATAACTATTTGATATATTTTCATTCTGGTAGGAAAAACATTGTATGTGAGTTATAAAACTTACTAAAACTTATTTCATATAATCACACGTCACCCTTAGCAGACGCGATACTCTGAGAAAACTTTTTTGGGGCCCCAGTTATCTGCCTCCCCCCCACTCTCCTCCAAAAATAGGCTAATAAATAAAAAACTCAATTTTTATTTAGTATTATTAGTATTACATTAATTAGCTAGGCCTTCCCATTTTCAGTCGTATAAGATTCAAGAAATGCTCTAAAAGGTAAATAAATGTAATAATTAATTCTAGAAGTCGTGCTTTTATATAGAATTATAAGGGTTGATTTATTCCCAACCCTTCGTTAGATTTTCTTCCACGAGTTTTATTTGTATAAAGATTCAAAGAACAACTGTGGCAAATTTAAATTAAATCTTCTAAAGCGTTCAAAACTATCGCGAGCTATATTCTATCCACCACAGACAAATAATCGAATCAATGCAGTTAAAACTGAGAACTCGTTTCACTCGTTCAATAAATCAAATTCACCTGATTATGTGATTTATTTGTTTTTTACACTCACTTTGATAGTAGTTGTTAGATCGTCATACATGGAATCGAGGCCCTACAATACGAGAGCGCAAGCAAACATTTCCCACCCCCAACTAGTTTTATGCAAGCGTGGGAGCCTCTGCACACCCCTGAGGCTTAACGTGGGATCCGAACCACGGTGGAGGTCTGGCATTCCCCACATTCACAGATTGTGATTAATACACGTCTTGTCAGAGGTGAAGGAAGGGTTTGGCAATCAGATAAATCTGTGCAGGGACTGTGGATTGAACCTCGGAACCCCAGCACAAAAGTCCGACACCTTACCCCTAGACCCCCAGGTCACCTTCCAAGACCTATAAAATAACGCTAACAAAATGGCAAAATGTTATTAATGTTGGCCGCGAAAAAAAGTTTGTTTTTTCTAAATCTTTTTTCCACCAGAATCAGACTTAAATTTGTCGCATGTGATGTGAAAACATTATGTTTTATTATTGATTTATTTTCGGATTTATACCTTGTAACGCTTGTCACCGCAATTTTAGTGAACTCCGAATCAAGTGTAACTTCCCATCTTTTACACTACGTAAAGATTAAGGAGTTATGAAAAAGAACACCACTTCAATAGATGTTTGAATGACGCCCGAGTCCACGTTTCCATCAATGGTGGAGTCACAACACTACTATCAAAACAGTTACATTTATATATTATTTTGTAGCGCACTAGCACTACTATAACTTTCATATTTAAAAAAAATCCAATCGTTAAACTATGAGTTGGAATATTTTTCCTTTTATAAAATAGTTTATTTATTATCTAGACAGTTTAAAATTTTGTAAGCCTTTTCGAAAGGGAAAATACTGATTGTTATGAAAATGTTAACTTGCCATTTGACCTAAGTCGGAATAATAATGTATTTAGTGTTATTGTGCGTAGAGTCATATGCTGCTCCAGTAGAAACATAAGAGTTTAATTTTACTCACGTAGTTATATCAACAGCTATTGTTGAGCATGAGCATATTAGCATTTGGCGAGAAACTTTTTAAATGAATAAAAAACGCTATCATCAAACTCCAGGACACCTTTGACAGATATTCAAGAACTTTTGAGGTTACCATATGAAGAAAATTTATTTCTATGTTTCTACAGAAAAAAAAATTGATGTAAAAACTGCAAACATACTGCCCGTCTCTCACAATCCCTACCATCTCACTTTAATTTTTAGGTTACGGTTGTGGTCCACTTAATTTGAATCTTTGATTAAAAATGATTTTGATCTAATAGTATCTTGTTTACGTGGTTTTGCTCACAGGTGAAATGAACTTAAGGCAGACTCTTTATATTCAAGCTCCTTTGATTTATTTTTAATAAAGGCCCAGAATTCATATTAATTATTGGTTTTGAACTTATCTGTTATATATTTTCATGGTCAAGTGGTATTTTTGTTGACCTCTCTTCGAGTGTCCATAGTTTACAGTGACTGGTTCTTTTGGAATGACTCGTTATCTGTGAAGAGTAGTCGAATTGGGGTTAATGAATTCATGGCGCGATCACGAGGAGTGGGGAAGGGGGTTTAAGGAGAGGGGGGTGGTAGGAGCAATGGTCGCGTTATGAGCACCCGTTTCGGAAGACAACCAGCGTGGATTCACGAATTGGAGGGAACGTTTGACATTGCCGGCCAATAAAATTGGCCCGCATGAGAAGTTTTAAATATAACAAGCTACTAAATAGTTTTCACATCAAGACATTCTCTCTTCCTCTCTCTCTCTCTCTCTCTCTAATACATATTCACACAGATGTACTGATGACTACAAACGAGATTGTAAATGGAATTTGTTAAATACATGCTACGTGTAAGGTTTTAACTAGGATAAAGTCAGTAGTATTCATATAATGTTGACGTTATCTAAATCCAAAATACGTGGTTAATTTTAAGTGAGAGTTGATTGAATAATGTTTTTCAAAGTTTAACCGGATAATATTAACATTATCCACCCGCACTTGGATAGTGACAAAATCTGGGATTGAGGGTAGATTAGTTAGTGTAGTCTATGTTAGGCGAGCTTAGTATAGGTTTAGTTAGTTTAAGTTAGGATTAGGTTATGTTATTAGAAAAGAGAGCATAACAATGAGGCGTGTCGATTGTTAATGCACAGCATTGCTATGATTCAATTTCAGAGATCGAAGTAATGTTACAAAATATAATCCGACATATACACAAAATACCAGTTTTGTAGACTTTATTTTTAATTTTATTGACCCTCATTTGTTTAGTTTAGATGGTGTTCTGAAAAAAAAAAAGCTGCTGATGTACCACACGGCCTAAATTGGGAAGCGTGTTTGTTGTATAATATCGTAGTGTTTTAGATTGTGAATGACCAAACGAGTATCGCATGGTGTTATGATTAACTAGTAAACGAATAGAATAGAGGAGCTGACCACATAAACAGTGTCGGCATTCCAGAGGGAGAAACCGGGCCAGGTGGCAGAATAAAGAGGGGTGTGTCCAGCTATCGGGGCTGACTATTCACCATCGAGTCTGGGGGTTCACTCTGCCGGTTTTGGGGTCCACGTGGGCTAGGACGCACATCAGTATTTGTATTTGAGGGCTGCTGCATGAGCCCAGAGTACCGGAGCTCGGTGATCGTGTAGGATACCCCAGAGGTCAGACAGGCCATTAGTTATTCCTTACAATACATCGTTCTGTCTTTCATATTCTTTTATATTTTCAATCTCACTATCAACATCACATTTTGTGATATACATATTAGTATTAATAAAAACCATAAAACCCAAGTCGAACATCATTCACGAACCCACACAATCATGTATCCACTCATCCTCCTTCTCCTCGGCCGTAAAGCATCCTGACGAGGTTTAGGCCCACAAACACTTAACACGAAGGGCAGGGAGGCAGGGGATGACACTGACAAATATTGTATATTTGTGCAACATTGAGATAGTCGACCTCGCGTTACCAGCTAGTGTGGCCTCGGCAGCACTTCTTTCACGCGGCGTGTCAGTTTGTAAACACAAGACATGTTCTAAAAATAATTCTTGAATTTGATCAGCCCGTTGTTCTTTGAGCTAGAAAAGAAACGAGCATAAAGCGGCCAAGTAAAGAGAAAATAAAAACGGAACCAAAAATCAATCAAGGAAATCTAATTTGAGGTCTTTCACAATAATAGGGCGTAAAAAACTGTCTTTTTTAAAAGAAAACAATGCCAACCATGTGTTAGTGTAATATAATATCGACTAGTGTGTCGAGATCAAACATTTAACCTCAGACCGAAAAAAATAACTATAAGGAACTGACTTAAAAATTCTGGAGAGGTCTGAAGATCACTTGTTTTCAAAGAGTCGGCTAGAGTGTTGGTTTAGTTGTCATACTATACAGACGTAGACATCACGATAGTTTTGATGCCGCGTAAACGTCAGTTGAATAAGTCAATGTGCACCATATAGTCCAATCTATACGAGCGCTTTAAGTGCTTAGTGTGTCGGCGTTAGCCGCTTTTAACGCAACTGGATGCGTTAACGACGCTGACGTTGGCAGCACTAGTAAAACTGTACATGATGTTTTCATGGAACTTGCGACGATACACTTCACTCGCATTGTGTTTGTTCAATGATAGTTAATACTTTTATTCATAACCGTATCTTGTATCTTTTGTTTACAAACAAAACTCAAAAGCTCATAAAATGGCGTTACTAGCATTCTATAATATTGAAAAAAGTATCTGCATGCATTCTATGATTTTCAAATATTAAATAAACTCTCTTTTTGAAAGACGTTAAGCTAATTCTGGATGAGCTCCCCAAAATCTTCCTTCTCTTTCAGGATGTTCATAATACCCTTCCAAAAGACGATTCACACGAATGCATCCTATCTGCACGGTGTCCATTTTCTGAGGACACACCATTAAACTCTGCAGTTCTTCCCTAAAAAACGCAGTGAATATCCTGTTTAGCGCTTTCATGGCTTCAAAAACGTGGCGCTTTTAACGTCTAGTGTAGATTAATCAAATTACAGGCAGGCGTCGGTGTCATTAGCGTGGTGATTCCAGCGGCCGTGTAGAATGGGCCTAGTATGATTTCTTAAATCAGCTATCCCATTTATTTGAAGTATTTAGTTAGAGAGAAATTTAAGTACAGTAAAACAAACTAATAAGTCAATACAACATTTAAAAGAAAATATAATGCACGTGTGTATATTAAGAAAAGTGTTTTCTCTTACTTAATTCCTTCAGAAATATGCAGCCATAAAGTTTAATTTAGTTTCAATAATATATGAATGTATAACATGTGGAAAGTAGATTTATTCACTGTTACATATTTTCTTACTATTGTCTATTTTGCTACATACTATAACTGATTCAATTACATATTCATGTAGGTCTACACATTTTGTAGGTAAATATTACATACCATTCTGGACTATAGTTATTAGCAACGTACATGTTACTGTTTATTGCGGGCTGGTCGTCCATGGTTATTAACAAAATAAATATAATGGGGAATTATAAAAAGTGTTGAACGTAAATGATCCCGCATTGGTGTGAAGAGAAGATATGAAGGAAAACCACCATGAAAGTCACATGTGTGGAAAAACCAAACTGACTGAAATTTGAACCCCAATATCCCGCTCAATGGTATTTTAGATCATTTCAATTCTAACACCTTGGACGAACAAGGTACATTGTCTAGTGTGTTTGAGAAATAGGTTTGTGTTTTTGTTTCATTAGTGGTCTATTTGCAAGGCGTTCATGTGCCAAGCTAAGTGTCCAGGAATCGAGTCTTAGTTATGGGATTGTCATGCACTATTACAATAGTAGTTGGGAGGTCGGGTTGTACAGAGGATCGTTTTATTCAATGGTTTCACTCTTTCTCTACATACAAGATTCAGGTACATTTATTCTAAATGCTACCTTCCTCATTGTAACTCCATTGGTGTAGTAAAATAAGAACTTCTTTCAGTATTTGAATTTGTCTTTGTGAGTTTTTTCATTGCATCTTGGTATCCGTTCGAGCAATACGCATGCATTAATCTCACTAGTAGACATGGATGAGAAAATTATAGTTTTAGAGTAAATGGACCAGCATTTGCGAGGAGGGAGGCTGAAGAGTGAAAATCCATCTATAAAAAAAACACCCTCATTTCACCCGATCAGAATTCGAGCCCCTGATATCATCACCGACAATTCAGTTTACGAGAGTGACGCGTTAGACCATTCGAGCATCTATCCGGGTCCCATTTTGCCGTTAGTTTGATGGAGGTTGTGTGTTCTCTAGCCAGTGAGAGTATCCCACTCCCGGTCGAGGGGCGCAGTCTCTCGCCGAGCTGTGTTCGGGAAATGGTGTGGAATACATCAACTTACCTACTACATCCTTCCTTGATAGTCAAAAAGTTTTCCCCAAACCTCCCGTAGTCTCCTTCACGCCGCAACTTTGCCACTCCTGCTAATAGAGAAATTTATGTTAATTAAATTTCGTTATAAGTTTGTAGTGACTGGATGAAAAAGGGAAAAGGGGGAGTGTGGGGTTGAAGATTCTTGAGACAATGGTAAGGACGTGCAAAGATTGAGCAATCTTCAGATAAGATAAGACACTTCCGCCCCACGCTCGCTAGTTAAAAGTGTAGATATGCTGATGGTTCGCGAGGTAAGCCGTATTAAGGCGCTACAGACTCTGGAACTCTGGTTGGTAAGTTTGTTTTACATTTACATATGATGACGCGAGGTTTACCTAGCGTTGATGAATGACGCCAAGTCGCTTGCTTTTCCCGTGTCTATTGGATAGCTTACGGTAGGGTTTTAGGGAACTGGAGAAAAGCTAACTGTTTTTGTAGTTTTTATAGCAAAACTTTGTTTGGCCAAAACAAATAAAATATTTCTTCATTACAAATATAGATTTTTATTTTCTTGACATTGTGATTTTAACAGTTCTTGAATATCTACCATTAGTGTCCTAGAATGTAATGCCTACTTTTCCTCGTAAAAGGTTTGTCATCTAATCCCGCTATGTTCATGACAGACTCAATATGCCAACGACGGTAGAGAACCATGCTTGGCTCGGCTTCAGGACTGAAATGTGATTCCGTTCTCTCCTTAGATGTGGCGCACAAAAATAAATATATTAGGGGAAAAAGTGAAGAGGGGTGTTCATATTCAGATGCCTACTCTCGTCATATTTTGTACGAACTCTAGTCTACTTACATCTAAAGACTTCATTACTTAGCCTAATTCTTCCACCATATAGTGATATCAGATCAACTAGACACTCCGGAAAACTTTATGATAGAATAAGAAATATGTTTGCTTATATATTACCATTGAAAGTTCCCCTAAAATTTTCAATAGCAATAAAGTAGAGAAATAAGTGCTTGGATGCATTTTATAACCCCCAAAGTAGATTTATGGGTGCGTCACTTAGAATCTTCCATACAGAGTGTGTATTCTGATCAGCGTGGAAATAATCTTTCAGGTTAGCCATCATTAACAAAGGTCACTATAGTTATAGCTGCATAGCATACGGCTTTACCTATGAGCATATATAAAAAGAGTATGAAAATATGTAAAAAAAAAGTGTAAGAACTACAATTTAAATTCTCTTCTTTGACAATAACACTATAAGAATATTGGAAGTGTTTGTGAGTGCGTTGGTCGCAGCAGTGATAATTCCTCTTCAAGTTTATCAAACGCACACTTACATTCGCTTAGTTTAAATCTATAAATTTAATGTTTGAATTATTATTTTTCAAATTTTTATCTATAGTAAGTATACTGTAAAATGCATTCTTTACTTTATATACTTCTCAACACCGATCATAGAATACAACCGGCTACATTTTAAACTTGGTTCCCACGAAAACATTTTATGTTGGTGACTATAGGAGCTCCAATTGGTTTATTTGATTTGTTACTATGCACCTAATGTACAGTATAACCTCGATTACCCGAGGTAATTGAAGTAACTATAATTTCATATTGCTAAAGGCTCCATAAATAAGTTTGTGAACTCGAACTGCAGGTTTTTTAAAAATCAAGTACGTTTAATAAAAAGGATTTACAATAAAAACGTTAACAGTTTACTTCAAATTAAATTCATTCGACATACAAATAATAACTGACACTGGTGTGGTGCTTGGTTAGTAGAGGTGCGGTTTATCGAAGTTCTACTCTAACACTTTTGATGTAATATTTATAACTTACAATATTACTGAGAGAGTCTAATATTTCTTTATAATGGAATCATTATTAAAAATGGTTTATTCTTTGTTTCGTAATATTCTAATTCAAGATTTTTTTTAACTCTAGTTTTACGTCTAATATACATTTTATGTGTGTTAACTATCTTATAGCCTTATTCTTCCTCCGCCGGTGACCTCGTGATATAAAACGTTTGGCTCGTATTGCACTTGGTCACCTTTGAAGCAAAGTTCTGGGTTCGTTATCTTTGTCAAACGCAAGTGTGGTTTCCTGTCCTTGCTCCTCATTAATCTGGCTGCACTACCTCTAAACGACCTTATTAATACCCATCTCTTAGATTAAGCCGTTAATAATTACTCATGTCAAATAGACTAGTAAAAAACTTCATTAACTCATGATGTGTCAAAAATACTAATTAAATAAATATCTTAGGTAGGAGGATTTTTCGTGTGAGCAAACTCCTGTACTGGTGGGCACGTGGACAAATGCTTCAGTCTTGTCTAGTCTGGTGACGTTTGGTCGAGGATCTAATCCTGACCGGTTGTACTTAGGAGTAGTTTCCACTTTCTTACCACGCAAATGCTATTTAACTTTATTTAAAAATTACCTTCAGAAAACTGGCATTAATATGTACTAATAAAATTAATACTTAAGGACGGTTGGAAGAGGGCGCGAGTTTTTATAACGAAAATATTGTTGGTTCAATAAATAGAATACTACACCGATAGCTACACTTAGTTCACTTTGCTACCCATAATACTATACTAATGCTAATACCACATTTGATCTGGACTTTTTCTTTTTCTTACAAAGTTTCTGTTCGAATGTCATCATGATCATATCATGACCAATATTCCAGAATGGCTGGGATTATTATATGTAGAACACTAAGTTAAACGTATGGTATTTACCGACTAGATATTATTTAATCTATTTTGGCAAATAAAGTTTTTTGCTACAAAAAGTACAAAAATACTGACCTTAGCTTGAATGTCTGTCCCCTTCCATCCCTCCTTAAATACTACAATCTGGCCACCGATATATTTTTTTAAATCTGGGGTATTTAACGTGCACTTTCTGAACCGACTGATTGTATTAGCACAATAACAAACTGACTTTCTAGAATATTCTCAACCTTCCCTTGCCCATCAATTTATCACTGTGAAAGGGAAAGTCCCAATTTTCACAAAATGCTAACGTTTTCAACCTTACCGGAGATCGAACCTAGAATCCTTAGCTCTATATTCAGACGTGCTACGGAATAGTCTAAAGGGATGAACTAGTAATAATCTATGAACATTTCCCCCACCACGTGTCAAATATACCTTGACCATCGCTTATTGTATTCTAGACTTCCAACTCTCGACAAGTGGAGCGCTAGGTGCGGCAACAGGAAATCTAATTACACCTCGCTAGTTAACACGGTTAACTGGTCTAATTATACATCACCCTATAAATTGTTATATTATGGCTTGACGCAGCCTAATTGAATTATTCGCCGCTTCGGTGAGCGGTTTGATTAAGATCGTTGGGTTGTATTATAATATTCAACACCTGGGTAGCAACATTATTGCACTAACTTTATGTCTAAAGCTTTTTCAAACAATTTCCTATGATCAACTTAATAAAAAAACTAGCTTTAGTTGAGCGGTTGCCACTCAATGCTTTAATTTGTTAGCTGCTAGTTGGTCAATGCAATTAGTGAGGGCGTTAATTGAAAGTAAACATATGATGCTGTTTCATGTTTTCCTTGTGTCTTGTTTGTTTGATTTATAATTTACATGTGTGTATTATATTTTTATCGTCTGGTCTCTTACTCCTTCTATAACGTATGATTTAACAAACATACTTGAGTCGGTTCTTTAGCACATTAGTATAGGCGTCTGCATCTAAAATCGAGGGTATTTTGTTCAATACCAGGTATGGACGAAACATTTACCAAGGTGAAATTGTTTAGTTTTTCTATTTTCCCACCCGCCTCTGTGGCGTAGTTGGCTAACGCGCTAGTCGTGTTTAGCCCGACTGCCGAGGACGGGGAGATCGAAGTTCGAATCTCGGTCGGGTGAACTGGGGGTGGTTTTTCCTAAATGGTTTTCCACTCTCCCTCCACGCAAATGCGGGTTCACTTCCTCTAATTCAACCTTCCTCATTCCTAATCCATTAGCGTAATTAGTACTTAAAGCGTATAACCCGAACGGGTAGTAAGACGCGGTGCTTATTATTATTATTATTATTCTATTTTCCCAGCGGTGCATTAACGACCGGGATACTGGGTCCTTTATTATCTGTTCCAGAGTTATATAGGTTTAAGTCGTGTTAAATATCCTTAGTAAAAATGATGATGACTTTAGAGCAGCACAACGGTTTTAAGCAGCGACGACCTTGTTCTCTGCCCGCTACGACCTCACGGAACAACAGTCTCGTCGAGTAAAAACGCTGCGTTGGTCATGTCACAAAATGTAGTCTATATTAATTGTCGAAAGTAGAGGTTTGCTTCCATGGATCTTGATATAATTTTTTTAACACCGCGTCATACTACCCGTTTGGGCTACACGCCTATGTACCAATTACACTAATGGGTTAGGGGATATGAAGGCTTAATTTAGAGGAAATGCACCCAATTTGCGTAGAGGGAGAGTAGAAACCCATTCAGGGAAAAAATTCAGTGCAGCTGACCAGAATCTAACCCCGATCGCAGTCTAGTGCACTGTGAGAGTAGTGCGTTGGACCACGCGGCCACCGAAGTGGGTAAATAATTATTATAACAGACTATGCCACCAATTTTAATGGATAGGCTAAGAAGTAGTTGGAAAGCATTTGATAGGGCGGGCATATTTATGATTTTCAGATTTTTTTCTTTCTGTATCTAGGGTTCTTCACAAATACTGTATAGTTAGTGATAGAAAGCTATATTTTAATTACTCGTATAAACTCACATGTTTATTTGTGTATGTGTGTCGGTGTGTGAGTGTGGGATTATGTGTAATGGGGTGTTGGGAGTGTTGGTGCCCTACGAACCTTCTAGGTTATCCGCACATTTATACTAATGAGACCATCTTCGGTGGCCCCATGATCTAACGCGCTACGCTCACAGTGGAATAAACTGCCGATGACAGGGAGATCGAGGTTTGAATCTCGGTCGGGTGTATTGAGGGTGGTTTTTACAAACTAGCTCTCTACTCTCCCTCCAAGCAAATACAGGTACACTTCCTCTAAATATAACCTTCCTATCCTTGAAACCATTGGCATAATTAGTACATAAGTGTATGACCCAAAAAAATAAAAAATATACTAATGAGTATTGGAATGGGGTAGGTTAGAATTTAAAAGAGAGATGGGACGCTCGAATCCACGAATCTTTCGAATACGCTAACATTCAAGAGATTCGATATTCGTAAAAATCTTAAAGGATCTCGAATAGAATTATGAAGACCTTGACTTGATATAATTGGTAAAGGAATTATATTGACTTGTTTATTGAGAGTAACAAAATCACACCGGATCGGAACGGAACGTACCGGAAATTTTGACTATCTGCGTTTTTATGGAGGTCCACACAGTGGCTCGGATCGGAAACTTCAACGTCGGATTAGAACGGAACGAATTGGTTTGCCGGGAGGGAATATTTTCACTAATCCCGACGGATTCCGAATCTATGCGCGTGCGTCCCCAGCATTGGCAATTGGCAATTGGCAATTGGCGGCTGTTTGATAAACAAATTATTAATTTCTAGTAAATAAGTCTTAATAACAGCTCTCGTAGTATGATGGCCAGAGGACCTGGATGCTGACCTAGAGGTCCCGGGTTGGATTTCCGGCCGGTACAGGGGGATTTTTCACGAAAGGGAGTAATTCCCATGGTTATCAAAGTTTGACTAATTGAGCTTAGGTTAGGTTAAAATAGTAATTAGCTCCAACCCGTCATATTCACAACCATCATCCTGGGACATGGAAAGAGCCTCCACGAAAATGATGTACTATTATTATCAGTACGTTCATGCGTCCCCTCCGTAACGGTACATTAGTACTGGCTAATCTTTCCATAAACTGAGCTACAGGTTGATGTAGCCCAGACACTCCATTATTATTATTAATCATTATACGTCTCAATAAAATACTTGCATTAGGCCTATTGAGTATTGAAAAAGATGAAGGGAAATTAACGTATTGCTTTTATTAATGCCGAGAATATATTTGGTGGTAAGGGGTGACCTGGTGGTCTAGGGGTAAGGTGTCTAACTTCTGTGCTGGTGTCCGGGGTTCAATCCTCGGTCCCGGCACAAATTTATCTGATTACCAAACCCTTCCTTCACCTCTGACAAGACATCTTGTGAATGTGGGGAATGCCAGGCCTCCACCGTGGTTCGGATTACACGTTAAGCTGTAGGTCCTCCATTTCATCTCACAATCACCCTACCATTACACATTAGCGTGAGTGCGTATAACCCGAAAAGGTAGTAAGACACGGTGCTAATAATAATATTTGGTGGTAAGGTGTGTAGGTGGTTATACTTGGGTGGTTTGGGGTTAGGACCTCAACCGGAGATGGGAAGACATTTAGTATCAACATTGAATCCGTCTTGAAATAATTTAATATTTAAATTAAAAGGTAATTTATGGTTTGTATGTGCAATGCATTTATAAGACTTTGATAAGTAACTAGCCGAGGTATTGAAATACAAAAATAAATTATTGATCATACTTCTGAGGAAGGGTTGAACCCTTGATCCACCCACCACCCCTCCCGCCTGGCATGGCCCACATTAACGCCAGCTTTACGTAAAGAGCGGGAGAGCACAGAGTCCAGTTATTTACCCTGTACATTTTTTTTAATAATCAAAATATCAAAGTTTAAATTTAATCTTGACATCCTTACAATTTAATTATTATTATTAGCACCGCGTCTTACTACCCGTTCGGATTATACGCAGTCCCATTTAATAAATTAGTAAAGTGATTGATGTAATTTGGGCAAAGTTAACTAAAATACACGGGCTAAGGTGTCAACCTCGTTTGACGTTTGGTTTGGTTTCCCAGTTATAAGTAGGTAGATCATGGTTCAGGCCCCGGCTGGTTGTACTGAGATAGATTTTTCTAAATGGCTTTTCATTCTCACCCAGGGGTGGATTGAACCGCCGAGACATCGGTAAATATTCCAGTGGGCTGGATCGATTGGTTCGTCCGCAACTAATAAACTAAAATTGAAGCTATAAAAACAATTCTAATACATCGTTTTTATTGAATTTTAACTAAAAGCTCCAGTGAGTCTGAGGGTGCCCAGAGTATATAATTTATTCATCTGTGAAGATAAACGATTCCATTAAATATAAAAGTTTTTTTTTTCCTGATGTTTGTAAAAAATTTCTTATGCCAAACTTGAACACATTTGTTTAGTGGATACTGACTGCTATTAGCTTTGTAATCAACACGAGTAGTGGATTCAGGATAATTTTACATAATTAGGCTAAATGTTTCAAAAATAAACTTCATCTATTGTCTGATAATTTGGAAGAATATTTGCTCATGTTATTAGAAAGTACAATCTGTTGTTAAGTGGACTGAATAGCGACATAATCATATATAATTTAACTGGATTGGCTTTGGGATTAAATCCACCCAGGATCTTTTATCACTTCAGCTTACACTGAAACATAATTCAGTGGTATTTTTGGATGTATGTTCAGGGCCGCTTTGAACCTGCCAGAATAGTAAGAAGCAAGCTGTGCACCCCCGCGTGCGCGTTCACACACACTAAACCATGTTTGATATGAATGATAACTAACTATTCTAAAACGTAGACGACAATGATTCACCTCTTAAAGCCCTTTTCAATAAAGTATACATTAGGTTAAAATCATTCACGAAACCTATGGTTTGACAATTTTTATTTATCTCGTTGCTAGAGAGCCGTGGTGTTGCGCGGCGACCGGTGACGTCACACACGGGTGAAGTACTGTATTGCTGGTTAAACACTATTTACATCGTACCAACTTCCACGATTTGTGTAGTTTCGTCATGAGTTCACTGCCCAGGTGAAAGTCTCTGTAGCTCTCTCTGCACTTGGGCCGGGTACACTCTGTTTGTGTAGGCTCTGGCCATCCTCCAGGTCGAGCTCTCTTTTTGGAATACATAGCAACTTTTGAAGGGGATTGATGCGCACAGTTTCTTCTCTCGAGGTTGTATCTAATAAGTATTTAAGGACACCGCCTACTTGAAGGGATATCTCTTCACACTGTGGTGTTTCTGATTTAATTTGAAGCTCTAAAGCGTCAAAACCCACTTATTTTCCTAGATTATCTTACAAGTTTATGTTGTGAGCTGGTTTGAATATGGCTTTACTTGTTTGAGGAAGACTAGATCTATGTTTATAGCAATTAACTTTGATTTTTAAACTATGACATTTGGGGTAAAACGTCGTTCAAAATAAGCTCATTTCACCGATTAGTTCATTTATATTTATATAGTCTGTATATATAGTTTATATAAATGTAGGCCCTACATATATAGTCTTAGTATACATGTATATACATATATTCTATTTATATATATATATATATATATATATTCTATATAGGAATGATGTAAAAACACCTTAAATGTAATCCTTTTAATCTCCATTTTGAAGTGAGCTGTATTTTAAAATAACAAAACCCACCATTCTTAAACAACATTGGATTATTAGACGTCTGAAACTCATTTTAAGCTTCGTGATTGTATAGCTTTCTTTCTAAATTAAAATATTTCCACTGATTTCTCAAATCTTAATGTATTTATGAGACAATGTAGAGATATGAGATGGAAAATTTTCAATTTTTTTAATGGAAAGTTTACACTCCAATTTAGTCCATCCCAGAGACATTATCGAATGAATTACAATAAAGCAATTACAGCAATTAAAGTTTTCTTACACTTACGTATTGATTACAGTAATTTCAAGTTTGGATTTAGTTATTTCCTAAAAACTTTTAGCTCTACTCACACACGTTCCCCAACACACTATTTTATGGTTTTATATAACTTACAATATACATGTATATATAAATATATGTATGTTTATATTGTATTGTATTATTATACGTAAATATTTGATTTTTCGTCAAATAAAAGTTGAATTTTGGTTTGAAAATTATCTAATAAAAAAAATCCGTCCTAAAAATGGTTTTACAATACCTTGAAAAATCACAAAAATTAGGCTAAATTTTTTACACATTTAAAAAATAATTTTAATAAAAAATGTGATACTGGTAAACCCTTGAAAAGTATAGGTAATTTTTACAGGCCTACGAAATAAGACATGGCCTACGACAAATATTTACATGGCTTATAACTAAAGATACCTTATTTACCGTATTGACCCGAAAATAATCCTTCCTCAAATATAAACCGCACCCTAAAATTACGATCACTTTGAAAGGAAGAATTATTTATGTCTGAAAAATAATCCTTTATCTTCTCCAATGTTCGTATTACTAAGATTTTACCAAGCCTTATTCATTGTTGATATATTTTTTAAATCATGATCTACGTGTTATTTATTAATACAGCAATTTTATTTGACTTCAAAAGTGATAAGTAGGTTATTAAGAGGCGTACCTTTTCTTCAGCCCTAGTTAAAATGTTGCTTATAATTTTTTTAATTTAGGCCTACTATGTAAAATAAAGTTGAAATTTGATATCATATTTTTATAGTAAATAGGCTTAGTTAAAATAAATAATCAATCCAAGTAACCAACAATCTACAATAAAAAGTGTCTAGAACAATGTGGGAAAAACCCGCCTTGGTGGCCGCATGGTCTAACGCGCTGTTCTCACATTAGACTATAGACTGCCGACTACGAGGAGCTTGAGGTTCAAATCTCGATGGCTGTACCGACAGTGGTTTTTACAATAAGTTTTTCCACTCAAATGCGGGTACACTTTTTATAAATATAACCTTCCTAATACTTAAAATCATTAGCGTAATTAGTACATAGACTTCTAACACGAATGAATAATAAGACGCGGTACTAAAATAAATATGTTAAAAGTAGTAGTGGCAGTTATAGAAGGTACATTTTGTCAGCCATTTTGGCTTGAAGTTAAATTTTTATTATTAGAGTCAAGGTCATTCTATATTTTTAATGTTTTGAAGCTGTGTCTGTTATGGAAGTTATAAACTGTTTCTATACGTAACATATATTGTTTCAGCGCTTTTGAAATTGATTTTTCAAATAGACTTTTCAAACATTTTGCCATTTTGTGAAAAAACTGTTCGTGAATATATATACACACAGGGGCACCGAATTTTCCCGAACAATTTCCCCCCCTCAATTGCCCCCTCCAGAATCTTCCTAGAATAGGTTATATCTACCCCCCTCTCTATCCATATATATGTATTATATAAAACAGTTTTTTCAAACATTTTGTGAAAAAAACTGTTCCTGAAAAGTTGGTGTCCCTATATATCTTTCTTTCTTGGAAAATTTTTTTTTTACGAAAGGTTTGAAAATTCAGTTTAAAATAATTAGGAATGAAAACATAGCCTATAGATCCTATTAGGAAGATTCTGGAGGGGGCACCTGGAGCATATATTATGTATACAATATGCTTTAGGTACCCCCTCCAGAATCTTCTTAGTTAAAAAGTATCGTAAAATTTTCGTCTCTACTGGTGAAGTCTTGTTTGAAGACAGATTGCATTTTTTTAAACGGAATTCTTTTTGCCATACTCTACGCACATTGCATACGGGCTCCTTAGTCAACCTAACATACCTTTAATTTGCTATATTATGAATTTGTTATATTTTGAAAGCATGCACTGTGAGTTTAATGGCCGGAGTCACCCTGAGCAAGCTTTAATTTGTTGATTAGGCACGAACTGCAGCGCATTATGTCCGGACGTATTGCAACATAGTATTATTGAGTTAGGTATGGTAGAGTCTCATCGGGGTCTGGTTGGTTCCGGTAGCATGAATCATGAACAGGGGGATGTGCGTACAATTCGTCGCTTGGTGTGGTTCTCCGGCCTCTGTCAGGTCATTGCAGCCATACCACGGTTTCTTACGAGTTGACATATTTTTTATAACGAAATTTATTAGATATATAATTTTATGTATTCACACTTCAAGTCGTATAATATACAACTCTCACAAAATGACATTTACAATGTAATAAAATGCTACCAATGTTTACAGAAAATAAAAAAAAGTTGGTATTTTCTGAAATATGTTCCAAATGTCCACTCGTAAGAAATCAAGGCATAGATTACTCTTGTCATTGAAGTTAGAGCCGTTTAAAAGAGTTAGATCTTCTACGCATGCGCCACCGTGTCTATTTTGATACTCACCCTTTATAACACATCATAGCATCGCCTCCCAGAGGAGGGGAGGGGGTGGGTGAAGAATCCATTTAAATTAATTTTAACTTGTTAACCCCCGTAACTGTAACAATGCCTGTGCGGCCGCGAAGTGGGAGTGATATGTGTATGACCGTGTTAGACATTGTGTAGCGAGTTTATAGCGTTCGCACCCGCCCTGATTACCCATTACATAAATCAAGTGATCAGTGCTCTGTGTAATCGCTATTACATGCACAGCTATCGATCGAGATGCTCCGCTTTCCAATCTGTTGTTGGCTTAGTGGGGGCTTGAAGGGGAAGGGAGGTTGGAGAGCTCTGCCCCGGTGTCATAGTCGACCGATCGACCTGAGTCCAGCTGAAAACAGGATTTCCTGTGTAGGTTACACTACATACTCTAAATGGTAGTTTAGGGGATTTGGCTCTCGGCGATCGCTTTAATCCTATACGCATCTAGACGACGGATTCATTTCTTCGGTCGTATGAACCTTGTCGAAGGAGGGAGGTCCATTTATCAAGCGAAGGCTTAATTGTTTTTTTACGCTAACTTTGTTTCTTCGTCCACCCACTGATACCTCATAGGGATCCTGGCTTTGTTGACTCCGTAATCAATTAGAGAATGTATGTTGAATTACTACGATCCTTACACAGGTCTGATTATATGACCCTCTTTTAACAACCGAGACTAGCACCGGCGGGCACGTAATATAAAGCTATTATAGCTAATATAGTTGCTAGTAACGGGGGAATCCCACTCATGTCTTCATCTTAAATAGCTTCCCACTCCTACGCAAATGCAGTTAGATTTTCTCTAAATTCTAATTATCTCATCTCTACTCCATTAGTTTAATTGGAATCGTATACCCCTGGAAGTGAGGCTCGGGGGCGGGGAGGGGGGGGGGGT